>PVJI01018069.1:0-34175 GCA_004026765.1 Micronycteris hirsuta
GTTTTTTCAAGGTTATCTCTAGAGCTTCACTAATTCTGTATTTCAATTAACAAATTTTACTGAACTCCTCTTCTACACTATCTTTTTTGATTAAATTTTAATTATGCCATCTTAGCCTGTTTTTCTCTTTTCCTTTTTTAGTCTTCTATTTCTTTCATCATTCCCTTTTATTTTACTTTACTCTCCCTTTTTTCTTTTTCTTTACATCCTAAATTTTAGTTTTTCCCTCACTTAGTCTAGTTTTTGTCCCTCATTCTTAGTGTTCCCTCTCCCTCTATCATTACAAAATCACTTCCCATTCCTCAAAACATCTCTAAGACTTTTTTTTGTTTCTTTTTTCCTTCTTATTTCCATACTACCTATATTAATTTTAGCTCATTTGTTGTTGATAGCACTCAGATGGATCTTTCTCTCCAATTTGGTTCCTATATTTTTATTAATTATTTAATATTTTCCTTCTTTTTCTTTCTGTCTCACTTTGTTTTGTTTCCAACTTTTTTAAATTTCTGTTTAAACCTAATATTATATGCTTCCTTTCTCATACTCCATTCCACACTCTTCATTCCCTTTCTTTATTCATAAGATAAACTTTAACTTATGTCCTTCCATTGCTCCAACTCCCAGCTCTTACTAGTGCTCCTCCCTCTACCCTCTGAAAATAATTTCTCTTTCAATAGGCCATCTCATATCCACTCTCTTTTCTTATAATAGTCTTTATCGTGTTGCACCCTGTATCTCACAGGCCTCCCAACATAAAAGTTCACACCACAAAGTCAGAAAGTCAAAAAGACCATTGTAAGAAACAGAAGCAAGCAAGAGAGTCCCACAAACAATGTGAAGACAAGAAACAACCCCCAATCACAAGGAAAGGAGGAATCCTCAGAAAGAATGCTAAATGAAGTAGATGCAAGTCAACTATCAGATATTGAGCTGAAAACAATGGTTATAATGAAGCTCAATGAACTCAGCGTGGACTACCAAAACTACAGGGAAATTACCAGGAACTTGCTACAAACTATATCAGAATAAAAAATAACATAGAAACCATCAACATGAGTCAAGAAGAAATGAAGAATAAAATTTCTGAATTAAAGAACACAGTAAAAGGAATCAAAATCAGGCTCCATCAAGGACAGGATGGAATCAGTGAGCTGCAGGACAAAGTACAAAAAACCTCCCCAAAAGAGTAAGAAATGGCAAAAAAGACTGAAAAAATTAAGAGCAGTTAAGGGAAATGTAGGACAACATGAAACAGAACAATATCCATATGATAGGGGTACCAGGAGGAGGAGAAGAGGAGCAAGGGATAGAAAACCTGTTTGAAAAACTAATGATGGAAAACTTCCCTAATTTGATGAGAGAAAAAGCCACACAAGTCCAAGAAGCAGAGAGGATCCCAAACAAAAGGAACCCAAACAGGCCCATTGTAAGACACATTATAATCAAATGGCAAAATTTAAAGACAAAGAGAGAATCTTAAAGGCAGCAAGGGAGAATGACGAAGTTACATACAAGGGAGCTCCAATAAGCCTAGCAGCTGAATTCTCAACAGAAACATGACAGAGCAGAAAAGGGGTGGCAAGAAATATTCCAAATAATAAAACAAAAAGGCCTGCAACCAAGGCTACTCTATCCAGCACAGCTCTCAATTAACATGGAAGTCCAAATAAGGAGCTTCCTGGACAAAGGATGCCTCAAAGAATATACCTCCACCAAACCAGCACTGCAAGATATGCTAAAGGGACTATTTTAAGAGGAGGAAGAAAAACAATGAGACAGAAAGGAACAAAGGTACAATGAGAGTAAAATGGCAATGAATAAGTACCTATCAATAATAATTCTTAAATGCTCCAATCAAAAGACATAGGATAGCTAAATGGATTAGAAAACATGACCCACACATATGCTACCTACAAAAGACCCACCTCAGAACAAAAGACCTACAGAGACTGAAAGCGAATGACTGGAAAAAATTATTCCATGCAAAAGAACAGGAAAAAAGACATAGTAGCAATATTTATTATTGACAAAATAGACTTCAAAACAAAAGCCATAAAAAGAGAACCAGAAGAACACTTCATAATACTCGAGCGAAGAATCCATCAAGAAGAAATAAACATTACAAACATATATGCACCCAACATAGGAGCACCCAAATACATAAGAAAAATTTTGAAGGACTTCAAGAAAGATATTAACAGCAACACACTTATACTATGGGATTTTAACACCTCACTATCAAAAACAGATTGATCTCCCAAACAAAAATATCAACAAGGATATTGTGGCATTGAACAACACCTTAGATCAAATGGACTTAACTGATATATATATAGAACCTTTCATCCCAAAGAAGCAAAATACATATTCTTTTCAAAAGTACATGGGACATTTTCACAGAGAGACCACATGATAGGACACAAAACAAGCCTCAACAAATTCAAGAAAATTGAAATCATAGAAACCATCTTCTCAGACCACGTGGACCTGAAACTCGAAACCAACATCAAGGGGAAAAAAACTCAAAAACACTCAAACTTATGGAGATTGAAAAGCATGTAATTAATGGGTTAAGAATGACTTCAAGAATGAAATCAAAAGGTTTCTGGAAACAAATGGAAATGAACTCATAACAATCCAAAACTTATGGGACACAGCAAAGGCAGTCCTGAGAGGGAAGTTCATAGTGATATAGGCCTACCTAAAAAAAGATAGAAACATTTCAAATAAACAACTAACCCTACATCTATAATAACTGGAGGAACAACAACAAACAAAGACTCAAGAAAGTAGAAAGAAGGAAATAATCAACATCAGAGCAGAATTAAACATACAGACTGAAGGCATGATTCTAATGATAAATAAAACAGGAGGGAGTCCTTTGAAAAGATAAACAAAATCAACAAGCCTTTAGGGAGTCTCATCAAGAAAAGAATGGAGAGAAAATCAAGAAAAAAGAATGCAATAAACACAATTAGAAATGAAAGAGGAGAAATTACAACTGATACCACAGAAATACAAAGGATTGTAAGAAATTACTATGAAGAACTATATGCCAAGAAATTTGAAAACCTAGGTGAAATGAACAAATTTTTAGAAAAGCATAATCTTCTGAAACTGAATGAAGAAGAAGCAGAAGGCTTGAACAGACAATAACAATTGATGAAATCGAAGCAGTAATCAAAAAATGCCCAGCTCACAAAAGCCCTGGACCAGATGCTTTCAGAGAAGAATTTTACAAAACATTTAAGGAAGAGCTAACTCGTATCTTTCATAGATGTTTCCAAAAAATCCAAGACGAGAGAAGATTACCAAATAAAGGGAATTCATGCATCTCATCGTGGGAAATGTATCTCTAATGTTTCACGTCTAAGAGAGAAAACACTCCCGTGGAACATGGGACAGCAAGCAGGACCCATGTGTGTGACAGCGGAATTTCCTGTGGGTAAATCAGGATGGCATATTTCCTAGAGTTAAAACGTGCTCATGCTAAAACCTCTCTCTCCCTGAATCAAAACAACTTATGCTAATACACGCCTAGCTTCCCTAGATCCACATTGTTATTCCTCTTGAGTTCCGCTAGAAGCCCATTGTCTTTCCATTTGCATATCTATCCTTTTGCTGCGTCTTGGGCATCTAACACCTAATGTAAATCTATAATCCATTCATAGTTAATGAAGACCATTCTGATGTAATGTCCCTGAGAACAGCATTAAAAAGCTGGTCATGATGACGCTCAGGGCCTCTCCCATATGATAAGGGAGGGGTCGCATGGTCCCGGATTTTCTTCTCCAGTGTATTCTGTGTGAATTTATTCATGCGCCTGCCATGGCATATGAATCCTATTGGCCAGAACTCGTGACACCCAAACTCCTTCTGTGAAGCCAACATCATCCTAATCCCGAAACCAGGTAAAGACACAACAAAGAAAGAAAACTACAGGCTAATATCGCTGATGAACGTAGACACAGCAATACATTAAAAAGATCATACACATGACCAAGTGGAATTCAACCCAGGGATGCAAGGATGGTACAATATTCACAAATCAATAAAAGTAATACATCACATAAACAAAAGGAAAGTCAATATCACATAACCATATCAATATATGCAGAAAAAGCATTTCATAAGGGACATCACCCATTTATGACAAAAACACTCAGCAAAGTGGGAATAGAGGGCGCATTCCTCAACCTAATAAAGGCCATATGTGAAAAACCTAAAGCTGACATCATACTCAATGGGTAAAAACTAAAAGTTTTCCCAAGGATATCAAGAACAAGACAAGGATATCCACTTTCACCATTTCTGTTCAGCATAGCATTGGAAGTCCTAGCCATAGCAATCAGACAAGAAAAAGAAATAAAAGGCATGCAAATTAGAAACAAGGAAGTAAAACTGTCATTGTTTGCAGATGACATGATAGTATACATAGAAAATTCTATAGAGTCCACCAAAAAACTACTCAATCTAGTAAGTGAATTTGGCAAAACAGCAGAGTACAAAGTCAATATTCAGAAATCGAAGGCATTTTTGTACACCAACAATGAAATATCAGAAACAGAAATCAGGAAAAAAATTCCACTTGATATCGCAACAAGAAAAATAGTACCTAGGAATAAACCTAAGCAAGGATGTAAGGGACCTGTACTGAGAAAACTACACAACACTGAAGAAAGAAATCAAGGAAGACACAAATAAATGGAATATACACAATGTTCATGCATTGGAAGAATTAACATCATCAAAATGTTCATACTACCCAAAGCAATTTATGCATTCAATGCAATCCCATAATTACCCATTGGTAATTAAATTTTCAATGACATATTTCACAGATATAGAACAAACACTTCAAAAATGTATATGGAATCATAAACGACCCTGAAAAACCTCAGTAATTTTGAGAAAGAAGAACAAAGTAGGTGGGATCACCATACTTGGCATCAAACTATATTACAAGGAGACAGTAATAAAAAAAAGTCTGGTACTGGCATAAGAACAGACACATAGATCAATCGAACAGAACAGAGAGCCCAGAAATAAACCCAAGTCTCTGTGGTCAATTAATATTCAACAAAGCGGGGAGAAACATAAAATGGAATCAAAATAACCTCTTTAACAAATGGTGTTGAAGACCTGGACAGCTACATGCAAAAAAATGAAACTCAGCCATCAATTTATACCATACACAGAAATAAACTCAAGATGGATAAAAGACTTAAATATAAGTTGTGATACCATAAAAGTCCTAGAGGAGAAGATAGGCAGGACAATCTCAGAAAGTTCATGCGGCAATATTTTCACTGATATGTCCCCTACAGCAAGGGGCATAAAGGAAAGAATAAACAAATGGGATCTCATCAAAATGAAAAGCTCCTGCACGGCTAGAGAAAACACTAGCAAAATGAAAAGATAACCAACTGTATGGAAAAATACATTTGCCAATGATATCTCAGACAAGGATTCGATCTCCAAAATATATAAAGAATTCACACAACTCCACACTTGGAAGACAAAATATCCAACTAAAAAATGGGCAAAGGACCTGTATAGACACTTCTCCAAGGAGGACATCCAGAGGGCCTAGAGACATGTGAAAGGATGCTTAGCATCACTAGCCATCAGAGAGATGCAAATTAAAACCACAATAAGATACCACTTCACCCTGGTCAGAATGGCCATCATAAACAAATTAACAAACAACAAGTGCTGGCGGGGCTGTGGAGAAAAGGGAACCCTAGTGCAGTGTTGGTGGGAATGCAAACTGGTTCAGCCTCCATGGAAAACAGTATGGAATTTCCTCAAGAAACTAAAACTGGAATTGCCTTTTGACCCAGCAATTCCACTGCTGGGTTTATATCCTAAAAATCCTGAAACACTAATTCAAAAGAACCTATGCACCCCCATGTTCATAGCAGCACAATTTACAATAGCCAAGTGCTGGAAGCAGCCTAAGTGCCAATCGGTAAATGAGTGGATCAAAAAACTATTGTACATTTACACAATGGAATACTATGCAACAGAAAGAAAGAAGGAGCTCCTACCCTTCGTGACAACATGGATAGAATGGGAAAATATTATGCTAAGTAAAGTAAGCCAAGAGGTAAAATACCATATGATCTCACCTATAAGTGGAACCTAATTAACAAAACAAACTAGCAAGCAAAATATCTCCAAAAGCATTGACATTGACAACAAACTGATAGCTACCAAAGGGGAAGGGTGAGAAAAATAACGTGGTAAAGAAGGCAAAGGAAGGTAAATGAACATGAATGAGGGACCCATGGATGGAGCCAAGGGGGGTGGGATTTGGGATAGGAGGTGGGCATGGGTAGGGTGGGGGAAAGTGGTGGTGGGAAAACGGAGACAACTGTATTCGAACCTCAATAAGAAAAAGAAAAAATTAATAACCTCAGGGAAAACAATATTTTAAATTTTTTCCCACAACACCAGCCTTTGCAGATCAGTCTTCATCAACTTTGTGTGTTACTTAGTAGTTAAAATGGCTCAGTGTCCTTTGAACCATGACCATTTAAGTATGCTGAATAGTGCCCCAAATCCCTTCTGGTCCAACCCCAACATGCACTAAGTATCTGTGGAGTGTGGCATGCAATACTGAGCAAGACAGATGTGATTCACACCTTTTCCAACATTCTAGTCAAATGGGGATAGTATAAAGCTAAACAACAAATGTAATAAGAGCTATCATTGGTAAGAAAATATATAGGTTATTATGGGAACTCCTAAGAAAGATAATTATGTCTACACTTGTGGAAAGCATATTAGAAGAACTTTTGACCAGATATCTGAATGGCGGGTGAACACTGGGCTGGACAGCAGCACCTGTGATGACCCTGGTGTGAAGGAGCATGGTGAACCTAGGACAAGACCAGCACTTACTGGCAAGTTCCTGTGTTCCCAGGATTCTTCTAAGCTTCCACTACATTTGTATCTCATTTAATTTTCATGGTTGTCTCATGATGTTATGTTTGCTTTCATTTTTAGATGATAAAATTGAAAAATGAATTTCTTCATCTAGAAAATTTCCCCAAGATCACCAAGCTAGCAAATGGCAGAGCCAGGATCTCAACCAGTAAGTATGCTCATCATCTCCTCACTCCTGTTCTTCAGTAACTTAGAACTACCTCAAATTTCCAGAATATGCCAAGTTCCACTGGGTGTAATATTATGCAAAAGACCATCCTAGTCCCAAAATACACCCATTAAGTGTTAAAATCTTTCTTATATATATATATATTTAGAAATACTATAGTTTAATCAAACAGCACCATGTGCCTGAGTTACCAACTTACAGAGAAAGAGGATATATTTCAGGGAGAAGACAAGATCTGGACAGTGGTAAGGCTGGGACTATGACTGGCTGGAAGGAAATACATACGAGATATCTGTGTATTTTGAGAAAAATAAGGGGGTTATTGTGTTCAGGGATGGAGGTTACAGGGGCCAGAGAGACAGATTTTCCCAACTCTCCAAGTTGGAGTCAGACTATAACAACTTACATGCCAGTAAGTCACTGAAAGCAACTTCCAAGGACTAAATGAATATAGAAGTACTAGGTTAGTACAAATCAGAGCTACCCCAAGGAATCCCAAACCAGAGTAATCCTGTCTGAACAACTTTATGTTAGCTTGATGTTTTTTCATTTGATATCAAATCACTCTTCCCACATTCCAAGAAGAGAAATGGAAGAACGGAATGAAAGTAAATGAGAAATCCACTCACCTGCACCTCACAATTATTTAGCACATCCCAGGTATGATGCTAGGTGCCCCAGGTACAGTAAAAAACATGAGGGTTGAGGTCCTCCTTCAGCTGTATGACCAACAAAAGGGCTGATCTTTCTTACTGCCCATCTCCAAAACTCTGTGACTCAGGTTGCCTGAGATGTCTGTAAATACTCATGTTGAATAAATGAATGAATAAATCTTCATAGACTTTATCAGCATGAGGAAATAAGACCTCTGTGCTTCACCTGTTGAGATTCATTTCCTGAAAAGTTTTAAAAGTGTTATACATTCCATTATCGTGCTCCCATTATCCCATTCCAAGTATTTACCACGAACAAAAAGAGAAACGCCATGACTGTGTCAGGAAACAACTATTATGCTCTTAGTACACCATAATTAGATCTCTATACTCCCTTTTAATATTCTGGGTTTTCATTCAGAAACAAGTAACACAGTAATTATCATTCATCTTGATATAATCATTCCTTCAAATGTTACACCAATGCCTCAATTACCCAAAATTATAAAAATCCCAAAGCAATCAAAGAAATGGACCATCATGTGACCCAATGGACCGTCATACAGACATGCCAATATGTTTTTCTTTGGCTGCTAAAGATAATTTATTCGCAATGCTGAGCCCAAATCCAGCAGCTATGTTATTGTGATAAGAGAACATAACCAGAGCTTCTGGCATGCACTGAACTAGGGTTATCTCCATGCAGCTTAAATTGGGGAAAGTAATTGCTGGATTGCTAATGTGAAAATACAAGTTTCATTTATCTAATGACCAAATTAAAAAGACTAGACCTAGTCCACTTGGTTATTTCATCTGCCTTAGCCACTACTTTACATAGATACAAGGTTATATAGTAAAAATATTAGCTCTGGGAATATTATAACACTGGAAATAGCAGTTTCTGAAAACATAGCCATGATCTTCATGTTCCATGACTAGCTAATACCACTCCTGGCAGAGGGAGAACAGTGTCTATTAACCGTACAGTTCAGGTCACTGAGTATTTGTTTCCAGTCAGGTAGAGTTTGGGACTGAATTGCACATTAAGTGCCTCAGTTTGCTCTCTTTTGAACAGAAGTATTTAGGCTGGCACCACCATAAAGTGACTTAGGAAACCATACAGCCAAGTTCATCAATGCCCTTCCCCAACATGTGCTCTGGAATCCTGGGCTGCCCACTAGTGCTCCCCCTCCCAAAGCCCCAGTTGTGGAACTGTTCCTGTAAATAGAGATTAAAGGAAATCATTTGGTAACTGGCACAGCTGAGAAATTCATGTACCATCAAATGTCATAAATCAACTTCTACTGTATGGTTGCTGGCTATTTAATTAACAATTCCATGTGGTGCCAGTCCAGAGAAGGTCACCAAGGACAAGACATAAATGGTATAAAATTTCTACTAGTCTCTATATTACTTTTAGAAACAAATTAGTGTCACCTTCACATTAGTAAAATTAGTTACTAAAACAGCACCAGACACTCTTCAGAAGCTAAGAAAAATGGTATTTTTTCTCTCTGCACACATCTGCTGTCTTCTCTGGTGGTCAGATAGATGTAGTTTATGTACAGCAACATTACAGAGCCAGGATCTCTAGTGAGAAATTAGCTGTGTTACAGTGTCACTGATTTTCATGAGCTTATACTTAAATGTATAAACTACTCAGGGTTCAACCCCATCAACAGAATTCTCAATCTAGGAAATAGAGGATAGACAGAATAATTTTTTATCTATTTTTTATTAATTTTTTATTGTCATTCAAGTACAGTTGTCTCATTTCCCCCAACCCCCACACCCCAGCAATCCTCACCTCCCACCCTCAATCCTACCTGCCTTTGGCTTTTTCCATGTGTCCTTTATACATGTTCCTTGACAACCCTTTTCCCTGATGCCCTCAATAACCCCTCCCACCTCCCTTCTGGTTACTGTCAGATTGTTCTTAATTTCAGTGCCTCTGGTTATATTTTACTTGCTTGTTTGTTTTGTTGATTAGGTTCCACTTATAGGTGAGATCATATGGTATTTGTCTTTCACTGCCTGGCTTATTTCACTTTGTATAATTCTCTCCAGATCCATTCTTGCTGTCATAAAGGGTAGGAGTTCCTTCTTTCTTTCTGCTGCATAGTATTCCATTGTATAAATGTACCACAGTTTTTGGGCCCACTCGTTTACTGGTGGGCACTTAGGTTGCTTCCAGCATTTGGCTGTTGTAAATTGTGCTGCTATGAACATTGGGGTGCATAGGTTCTTTTGAATTAGTGTTTCGGGATTCGTAGTGTATAATCCCAACAGTGGTATTGCTGGGTCAAAAGGCAGTTCCATTTTTAGTTTTCTGAGGAAATTCCATACTGTTTTCCACAGTGACTGTACCAGTCTGAATTCCCACCAACAGTGCAGTAGCGTTCCCTTTTCTCCACAACCCTGCCAGCACTTGTTGTTTGTTGATTTGTTATTATGGACATTCTTACCAGTGTGAAATGGTATGACATTGTGGTTTTAATCTGCATCTCTCTGATGGTCAGTGATGATGAGCATCTTTTCATATGTCTCTGGGCCCTTTGTATGTCCTTCTTGGAGAAGTGTCTATTCAGGTTATTTGCCCATTTTTTAATTGGGTTGTTTGTCTTCCTGCAGTGGAATTGTGTGAGGTTTTTTTTCTTTTTTCCTTCATTTTATTGTTATTCAAGTACATTTGTCTGCCTTTCCCCACCCACAACTCCTCCCTACCCTCGAGTGAGTTCTTTGCAAATGATTTTATATATTAAAAAAATTTAGATTCCTATCTTACAATACATACATAAAAAACTCCAGATAAAATATGAGAAGAAAAACTTTAAAGGTTTTTGAAGAAAATGTAGAAGAATATTTTTGTGAAGGTGAAATACAAAGAATGTATGAGAGAAAAAGGAAATGACAAATAAATCTGCTGCATTAATACCTATCACTCTTAAAGAAAGACAATAAAATCTAGACTCTCAACAATATTATTTCCAATGTTTAATTTATTTTAAAAAAATGTGTTCATGGAAAGAAATGAGAAAACTTGACAAAAAATCATCAACAAAACAGTTACGATAACAATATAGGCGTGTGAACCTAGCTGATAAAGATCCAAATAATCTAATATAAATGCATTTGATGATTTAAAAGGAATAGATGGGATTCATGAGTGAAAATTAGAACTTCAAAAAATTGAAATTCTAAAAGAATTAAGTGGGATGTTCTATATATAAAAATTCTAGGAATAAAAAAATCAGTGTCAGAAATGGAAATTTTGCTGGATAAGCTTAACAGCATATTAGACACTAAAAATGAATATGATGTAACATGGGCTTAAATGCAGGCTGAAAGAAACAATCCAAACTGAGTCAGTGTCTTTGGAGAAGTCTCAGCCAGGCTGATGGGAGAACCCAAGGAAATGGTGCCTGGTTGAGGACTGGATTGAGCCATCAGCAGAGCTCCCCTTTTCTTAGTTATCGGCCAGAAGTACTCCAAAAGAAATGTGAGTTTGCCCAGAACATTGATCTGGCAACTGAGGCAATTAGTCAACTCTGCTATTTATAGCCACCTCTCCTAGAGAACTAAGGAGCACACACCCTCGCCAGCAGAAATGCAGTTTAATGTGAGTGTGACTCCAGAAGTGGGAGGACTTGTCCACCCAGAGACAGTTATGCTGGACCAGGGAAATGGGAGCAGAGGTCAGGAGTTGAGAAGTCTACCTGGACAAGACTGACATGTTGATAAAGGAAGAGCATGAAGAAGTCAAATTCTCTTGAAAGGGAGAGGAAAGGGCTCAGGTTAACCTGAGCTGAGCATATGCAATTGATTTTCCCAAGTTTACCGGTCATACATCCTCTCCTGTCTTAGGTGGTGTTTGGACAAAGGGTAGAGAGAGGCCACAAAGGAGGCGTAGAAAGGAAAAGTGGAAATGGAGAAAAGTGTGTTCCTCCCTGGGTATGTGCAAATTGGTTTTATCTTTTGTTGTTTAATTCAATTAGTGTACTAATTCTATGGATGAAATTGATACTTTCTGTTATAGCAGTTTTTTCTTGCTCCTCCATATTTTTTACCCTTAACATCACTTTCCTCTTAATAGTCAAAATGAATATATTATATGTGCACACACTGATTTTTAAGAAGACAAAAAACTCTTTAATATTATTATAAATAGTGCTATATTTGAAATATTTTTAAAAATTTGATTGACTGAACTTCAAAATCAGGTATATTTCATAAGATGTGAGGAGTGGAGATTCAGGTGTACAGGAAAAGATGGATATTACAAAATAGAGTCAATACTGGGTAACTATCAAACCAGAAGCAAGAAAACAACTGACATCTGAACTGAGGTTTAATAAACTCACAGATGGTGATGTTGGCAATGATATTTTGGAACTTGTCCTCCTGGGACTGCCTGTGTTTGGGATGACACTTCACTGACTTCTGATTAAGAGTTCTTGTTTTCTTCCAAAAATTAAATCAGACCTGATGATGTCACCTGAGTCACTCTATTTTTGTTCATCTCATGGTTTCATTGATTATTATAGTACAAATATAAGATACAACAGTATCCAAATAGGATATTTCAAGGTTTTTAAAAATTCATCATAGACTCAGTAATGGGCTGGTGGCCATGTGTTCCCTTTTCTGAAATGTTTACCTAGCAGTCTGCAATGAGCTCATCCTTGTCCTGGCAGGGTCTAAACCACCTCCATTTGTCAATGTCTGTAACTTAGTGCTTAATCGTACTGAAAAGTTTTCAAGAAATTAATATCATTCAATGTGTAACTTTGTAAACCTTCTGATATACATATTTTATTTAATTTATAATGACCTAACTTGGAGTCATAAAGTTCTTTGAAGTATTTTCCTATCATCAACAACCATTTTGTTTTGGAATATGTTCATTATCCTTAAGGCAATAGAATTTGAACACATTTAATTTCTCTGGAAAATTTCCTCCATATGTTAACCTCAATATATTAATCAATGTATTACTTGATTTGCTGTTCAATTTCATAAAAAGTTATAAATATATATTAAGCAATTATCCAACTCCAAATAATATTTTCCTCCACCATTTATATACTGTAAATGATCATGTAATTTCTTCTCTTAGCGCGTCCTGAGCCATTCCTCTGTTGACCCTTATCTTTTCTTACTTTAGTTTGCACTGCAGTTCTAACATGGATCAATTTTTCTACCATTTCCTACCATGATCTATTGTTGCCAACAAATTTCATAACAGTTCTTCAACTTTTATCCTTTTACACATTATTTAGCCAAGATATGCACAGACAAATGGATAAAACTCAAATGCAGTCATGTTTATTAGAGAAATTTAAAATGGTACCTTTAAATCTTACTAATTTACCCTGCATTTGTTTAGAATGTGCAAGAACTAACCCAGTGCTGGTAAAAGTTTATACTTGTTGTGCAAAAGAAGTGCATAAGAAGACTTATTGTGCAAAAAAGTCCTAAAAGCATAATCATAATGGAAATTTTTATCAATTTGGAACAAATCTATATAATTCAGAAAAAATTCTACACAGCTTTAATATAAGCATGATGCAGTCCAACTTAAATGTATGCTTTGTTACAGGAATTATAAATTTGTAGCCATTGTATTACTTTAGTAGTGGGTGCACAATCCTAGAAATTTTAACTAAAGTAAAAATAAAGTTACCTTTATTTTTTTATTGTTGTTCAAGTTCAGCATTCTGCCTTTTCCTCCACCCCTCCCTATCACCCTATCGCCCCACACCTCCCTCCCCTATTTCCACCCCCCCTTGATATTTTCCATATGTCCTTTATAATTGTTCCTGTAAATCCTTCACTCTTTTCCCCCATTATCCCCTCCCCTGTCCCCTCTGATCACTGTCAGCCTGTTCTCAATTTCAATGTCTTTGGCTATACTTTGCTTGCTTGTGTGTTTTATTGATTAGGTTCCTGTTAATGGTGATATCATATGGTATTTGTCTCTCACCACCTGACTTATTTCACTTAACATAATGCTCTCTGGTTCCATCCATGCTATTGCATAGGGTAGGAGCTCCTTCTTTCTTTCTGCTGCATAGAATTCCATTGTGTAAATGTACTATAGTTTTTGGATCCATTCATTTACAAATGGGCACTTGGGCTGCTTTCAGCACTTGGCTATTGTAAATTGTGCTGCTATGAACATTGTAGTATGTAGGTTCTTTTGGATTGGTGTTTCAGTGTTCTTAGAATATAATCCCAGTTGTGGAATTGCTGGGTAAAAAAGGCTGTTCCATTTTTAGTTTTTTGAGGAAATCCCATACTGTGTTCCATAGTGGTTTCACCAGTCTGCAATCCCACCAACAGTGCAGTACAGCTCCCCTCTCTCCACAACCTCTCCAACACTTGTTGTTTGTTGCTTTGTTTATGATGGCCATTCTCAACGGTGTGAAGTGGTATCTCATTGTAGTTTTAATTTGCATCTCTCTTATGGCTAGCAATACTGAGCATCTTTTTATATATCTCTGGGATCTCTGTATGTCCTCCTTGGAGAAGTGTCTGTTCAAGTCCTTTGCCCATTTTCTAATTTGGTTGCTTGTCTTCTTAGAGTGGAGTCGTGTGAGTTCTTTATTTACTTTGGAGATCAAACCCTTGTCTGAGGTATCATTGATACCCAAATATGTTTTCCCATATGGTTGGTTCTCTTTTCATTTTAATGCTGTTTTCTTTAGCTGTGCAGAAGCTTTTCATTTTGATGAGATCCCATTTGTTTATTCTTTCCTTTATGTCCCTTGCTGTAGAGGACATATCAGTGAAAATATTGCTTCATGGGATATCTGAGATGTTCCTGCCTCTATTCTCCTCTAGGACTTTAATGGTGTCATGGCTTATATTTAAGTCTTGTATCCACCTTTAATTTATTTTTGTGTATGGTATAAGCTGGTGCTTGAATTTCATTTTTTTGCATGTAGTTGTCCATCTCTCCCAACACCATTTGTTAAAGAGGCTATTCTTGCTACATTTTATGTGGTTGTGCACTTTGTCAAATATTAATTGACTGTAGAGACTAGGGTTTATTTTTGGGCTCTCTGTTCTGTTCCATTGGTCTATGTGTCTGTTCTTACAAGGCCACTGTAATCACAACAGCCTGGCACTGGCATAAGAACAGACACATGGATGGATGGAACAGAATACAGAGCCCCGAAATAAACCTAAGTCTCCATGGTTAATTAACTGAAGTTACCTTTAAAGTATAACAAAAGAAGCAAAGAATATACAAATAGCAACATCTAAGCATCTGAAGATTGAGCATATAGAGTAATATTTGTAGTTCTGCATGCCAATAAAACTTTAAAATTCTTACTAAATTAAGATGAACAAAATTATTTAACCAAAAAATCTATAACCTAATCAGTTACATAGTAGTATCTCTGATGTAACAATGTAAAAACATTTTCAGAGTATGCATGGAGTGCATAACAAATAAAGGTTGGATAACAGAAATTTTCTTTTAAGAATTTCCAATGTGGCCCTGGCTGGTGTGGCTCAGTGGACTGAGTGCTGGCCTATGAACCAAAAGGTTGCCTGTTCAGTTCTGGATCAGGGCACATGCCCGTGTTGCAGTCCAGGTCCCCCGTTGGGGGCATGTGAGAGGCAATCAATGTTTCTCCAACACCTTGATGTTTCTCTCCCTCTCTTTCTCCCTCCCTTCCCCTATATCTAAAAATAATTAAATAAAATCTAAATAATAAACGATTTTCCATTTTGTGTTTTGAGATTCATTGCCTGTTCACTCCTTGATCCTGTCTAGAAAAAACAGTGACACATCTCACTGTGGGAAGGCAGCTATGCAAGGGGGCCTTCCCCATGGAGAAGCGTACAGTTTCCTGGTTTTTTTTCCATAGGCTGCCTAATTTTTTAAACACTTGATCTGTGTGATTTCAAATGTGGTTTTCTAAGTTCTTAGATACTAGGCCCAAGAAGGTCTTTGTAAGAGAAGGATTTATTATGGTCAGTAGAAACCTTTGCTTCTAATTGCAAATATCATGTTGGTGTCTGCTATATAATTCAGTCGAATTATCAAATCTGAGAGTCAGGCCTTAGAAAGAGGGACCATGGCCAAATGTCACCCTGAACAATGTCCTTCTACCCGATACTTCTTCACTTCTATATTAGCTTGTTTTCCAACTTAATTCTACTTACACAAAACAGAATGACTCAAAAGAATGTGATTCCATTAAAATGACCATATTACCCAAAACAATATACAGATTAAATGCAAGCCCCATCAAAATCCCAATGTCATTTTTTAAAGAAATGCAACAAAGAATTTGTTAGGTTTCTATGGAACCACAAAAGACCCTGAATAGCCAAAGCATCCTGAGAAAAAAGAACAAAGCTAGATATATCACACTGTCTGACTTCAAATTATACTACAGAGATACAAATAATCAAAACAACATGGTATTAACAGAAAAACAGACAGACCAATGGAACAGAACTGAGAGCCCAGGAATAAAACTACATGTATATGGGCAAATAATTTTAGACAAAGGAACCAAAAACACACAGTGGAGAAAAGAAAGCCTCTTCATTAAATGGTGCTGGGAAAACTAGGAAACTGTATGCAAAAAAAAAAAAGAAAGAAAGAAACTAGATTACAGTTTTTCCTCTTGTACAAGAGTTAATACAAAATGCATCAAAGGCCTAAATATAAGATCTGAAATAACAAAGTACATAGAAGAAAACATATGTACTGAACCTACAGACCTTGGTCATAAAGAACATTTTATGAATTTGATCCCAAAGGCAAGGAAAGTAAAGGCAAAAATAAATGAATATGGCTATCTCAAACTAAAAAAGCTTCTGAATAGCAAAATAAACTGACAACAAAATAAAACATCAACCAACAATGGGAGATGACATTTGCAAACAACAGCTCTGACAAGGGATTAAATCCAAAATATATAAAGAACTCAAATAATTCAACACCAAACAAACAAACCAATTTGTCATTGTGGAGAGGTTGCAGAGAAAGGGAATCTTCATTCAGTGCTGGTGCAAAAATAAATTGGTATAATTGCTATGGAAAACAGTATGACAGTTCTTAAGAATTAAGAATAGAGTTACCATATGCCCCAGCAATTCTTCTTTTGGTTATTTACCTGAAAAACTCAAAAATACTTATCTGCAAAGATATATGCACCCTACATTCATTGCAGCATTATTCACAGTGACCAAGACATGGAAATAACCAAAGTGCCCTTCAACAGAGGCCTGGGTATAGAAGATGTGGTAGATATATTCAAGAGAATACAACTCAGCCATACAAAAAGAGGGAATTCTGCCATTTGCAACAGGATGGATGAATGTGGAGAATATCATGCTAAGCAAAATAAGCCAGTCAGAAAAAGCAAAGAACCATATGATTTCATTCATATATGGGATATAAAACTGAAACTCATAGACACAGACAATGGTATGGTGGTTACCAAAGGGAAGAGGGGAAGGGGTAGTAAAGGGCAAAGGGGGCCAAGTATATGGAGACAGAAGATGATCTGACTTCATGTGGAGTGTACACAGGTAATATATAGATCATATGTCATAGTAATGTATATTTGAAATCTACATGACCCTATGAACAATGTCACCCCAATAAATTTAATAAAATAAAATTGAAAAAATATGAAACTATATGTTTTAGAAACACATACTATTATGTAATTATTTTTCATTTACCTTCCTTCAGATAATTGCAATTAGAAACAGTTTTACCCAAAACATAAATATTCCAGAGGCCCATTTTTTCCATTAGCTTTTTTTGTTGTTATTATGTATACTATACTAAACAGATTTAAAAGGCAAACAAATTCGCATTGTTTGGAAGTTTCCTAAACTGAGGATAAATGGTAAATTAGAAGAGCACAGAAAACAGATGTAGAATGGGGGAAAACACAAGAAAGGGATGGGAAGAGATGATTTCCATAACCTTTGCTGGGTCTGGACAAAGGTAGAGGGGCTGTAAGCTGGTCTTGTGATTCATTATGTGCAAGACTAATGATCAGCCAAAGAAAGACAGAGGATATTTATTTATATCTTCTAATAAATGTATTTTCCAGGAATTAACCAACTTAACTAAAGGGCAGTATGTCTCCAAGCTGAAAAATATACTGAACATTTATTTCTAAGATGATTCAATATCTTCAATGGCTGAGAGCATGGCTATTGGTTGATGGCAATAAGGTAGACCTCTGACTTTGAACACTGGCATTATTATCCTTGTTTATGGCTGATGGAACATTCAGTAATGGAGACTCAGGGATTGGCTGATTTAATTACCAGCATGAGAAGCAAATCAATCAGCCATAAAACAGAGCCAAATCAAGTCCAATTTAACTCACAAGGAACTGTATCTCTAACAACAAACACAATCATGTGTCACTTCTAATATGAATCAGGGACTTTAATACTACAGAGTCCCAAAATATGCAACTATATGTGAGATTTCCCACATGGAGGCAATGTGACTATACTTTTAGAAAAACAGTTTTAAAGAAAGTAGTCCAGAATCCCAAAGCTAAGGCTGACCTCCACTCAGCTGCTATGCTCAGTCACACTGGGAAATCATAAATTAAGTTTCCAAGAACTTGTCCAGTGGTCCCAATACTTAGCCTTGCCTGACCCCAGAGCCCAGGGCAAGATGCAAATGTGTCCAAATGGTGGCAAACGCCACTGCTGACTACGACTCAGGCAATAGCTGTGTCTAAGCAATGTGCAATAAGGTGATATAGGAACAAATTTTCAATTCATTTGCTAATTGAGTGACTTATTTGGTCATTCATATTTGGGTTGCTTTATTTCTTTAAACTGAATTATCCAGTTTGACAATGTTCATTGATCACATTCACTGAATAATTTCCTAAATTGATACCATCTTGGTTTGATTTGGAAAAAGAGTAGCCTGCTTGTTCTCACCCCATTATTTCTCCATAGATTAAAATCCTCTCATTAACATCACATAGGCTTTTAATGCTAATTTACCCTACAAATCTCTCACCCTGACTTTGTTCCAATACCTGAAGATTTAAAAGGTTTCATCCAGTTCCATCAGTTGATATGTCACTGTTCACTGTTCTTTCTACCTGGCCATATCCTCTGGTACTTTGATAAAGTCTCCATCAAAGCTTCTCCTTCTTCAGCTCAGGAGAAGGCTGAAGCCTCCTCTTTCCCTTCAGACAGGCAGTTGTAGGGCCTGTTAGCCCGTGAGTTAAAAACAAATAAAAATTATATTTCTTTCTGTCCTGAAGAGAGGCCATCTGCACAGACTTGGAAATCCTGGAGTGACCTGATCTCATGCTTGGAGCCAGGGGCCCCACTCAGAATAGTCTTCCTGTACTTCGGGTCATTAGATCAAGATGGGCGGCAGCTATGCTCTGGGAGTGACATGTTCTCTGTGCAAAATGGGTCTTGCTCTCACTTTGGTCCCTCAGCACCAGGCTTAGCCAAGAAGTTCCATGTGCACATTCTCAGAGCATCTGCTAGACAGTCCTGGTGTACCTGTATAATTCTACATGCCTTTCTTAAGAGGCACCATAAATACCTGGCTAGTGAACTCTTCAAATAAAGTCTTCACTTTAAGGTCTGACATACCTCTCCCCTAGTTTCAGAGTGGGGGAGGGAGTGCTTTCAGTCATATCACTTGCCCACATGTCCATGAGATAGATTCTCATGTGCATGTTTATCTATCTCTCATCTGACAATGCTCTGTCCAAGGGTGTCCCTTCCAATAAAGCACTTGTCCACTTGACTACTGGCTATGAGGTCATCAGTAATTATGCCTAAGCTGATTAACAGATAATATCCAGTGTCTTTACAATGAATCAGTGGGACAGAGCCAGGCTATACAGGAATTATAACACAGCATCACACAGAGGCCCACACAGAATGGCTCAGTCACACTGGTCTGTGTACCTCCCACTCATAGACATGACCCATCATTTTCTGTGTGAGTCACCAACATCAGGCAGCTACGGAGAGCCAATCAGCATACTGAGTAGCTGATTGAATTGTCACGTGTATAAGAAGAAGCTAAAATCCCCAAAGGAATTCTTCAAATTTTTTATGTTATATTATATTCTTAACAGTCAGAGAGGAGGCTGAGTTTAATGCCTCAACAACCACTTCAGGTATTAACTGGCCGGAACCATTTTGGAAGATGGTGAAGTATTGATAATCTTGCACTCTTCTGAATAGGAATCTCATTTAAATACAAAACTTATCCATCTCAGATGTAAACTCAGCTGGATTTTGCTGTTGTATTTTTTTTTAATGATCTGAATTTCATTTTGAAACATTTGAAAATGCAGTTAAGTAACATGAAGTTTCTGGATATGAAGCACAAACAATTGCCATCAAGTTAATTGAACATACAGGGTCTAACACAAATAACACTCCTTTTTTATTATGAAAACTTTTATTACAAAATCATAAGCATATAATTCTTTAATATAACAATATCACAGTCAAGCACACCATATGACATTTTAGGTGAAATGTTCGAATTAAAAGTAAAAATTATTATACCCATATTATACTCTACCAAACACACTCAATCAAGCATTACTTCTTAATGTTTAGAAGTTTTTAATGCATCAAAATACGATTTGATTATAAATATTATGTATTAAAACTTTATAAACAAAGAATTTGTCTCTCAGTGGTGCCTGTGCTCCCATCAGACAGGACCCATGCCAGATTCTTCTCACAGGCCATGCACTGAACAAAGTGTCTTTATGCTACTTGAAGTCACCCTTGTCATACATTTAGCAATGCATTCATATCAAGATGGATTTCATCTTTGAAAAACAAACTGTGATTTTGTAATAAAAAATAAATCAGGCATTATTTATTATACTTGTCAAATGACTCAGCAAGACAGGCCATATTCAATAGTGTTCCAGATAAAGATTTAAGTAACATTTTTAAATGTGTGAGTTCCTGGTGAAATTTTAGAGCTTGGCATTGTGTTTAATTGTTAGTCTCACCTCCACCTCTGAAAAATGGCTAAAATGAATCAGTTCACTAAAAAGCTCTCAATCAACTGAAATCTAGGAATAAACTATGAATGGCCTGTAACTAAATGTTACTTTTTTGTTACATGGGGCACAATGAATAGGTTGCAAAGACAATCAGCTTCATTTATTTTCCAAACCAACTAACAGAACCTGGCATGATATTTAAAAGAAATTATTGTATTTAAAACTCAAAAATTAGGTCTAAAAATGAAAATTGAACAAAGCATTCAAGTATTTGCTATATTCTTTTACAACAGGCCATATCACTTTTAAAAATGCTGGATAAAACATAATTGTCTTCCATTCTTTTCAGTTGTCAATTACAAGCTCACATTTCTCTAAGAAATAACAGTGTTATGAAAACTCTCTGGACATGAATACACCCAGTTGCTCTAATACAGAAGACCGTTCCTCCAATGAGGTTCATACTTTTCTCTCCAGATATATCCTCTAAAGGGACTGTGTCCCCAGTAACACCATCACACCTCCACATTGTCAGGGAGAGACAGAGAGTGGAGACACATCCTTCTTCTCCTTCCTGGAATATGATGCTTATGCATGGATAGAGGCATCATTCCATCTTCCCAGGTTGCAGGGAAGCTTCAAGGATCTGAAGGAGAGAGGTAGGTGTGTGGATGAAACAAATGTAGGGGAGGAGGAGCACACTGAGCAGGAAAGAAAGGACTGAATGAGGCAAGTGAAGTTAGTTAATGATGCCTGTGGAATGAAGGCCATTGGACATCCTGCTAAGCAAAATCAACCCTAACATGGCTTCAAACCTATAGGAAAGCTTCAGAGTAAAACACTTAGTAAACACTTTTCACAGAGTAAAAGAGAAAGGATCCATAGTTATTTTACAAGGCTGAGGTTTGATGCACCAAGTAAAAAATAAACTGAAGGGGAGGTACAAAGTAGCCCAGAGAAAAAGCAATCTTATGACACATGTGGTAATTAGGTCTGATGGATGACATGCTATGAGTGTGAAATGAGCTACTTGAGTGGTCACTGCAGCTGGAGACCCAGCCAATTCCCCCAAGAGTTTCCTTCCTTACCATTCCAGTGAAATCTGCAGCAGTGCTTGGAGGCGTGGGGTCAGAACCAGGTGTACCTATGTGCATTGTTCTCTCTGCAGCAGTCAAGAGGCAGATGAGTTTTGTAAACCCAGTGTTTGGAGTGTTTTCTCCTCTGATTCCTTCAGTATGCAAGTCCTGCTGACTGTCTTCTGTTATCCTCTGCATCACCGTCACAGAATTACTGATTAGATGATACCTGGGACAGCACTGACCTTATGAACAGAGACTTAGAGAAGAGACAGATCTTGCAATCCATCACATAAACAAGTGAGCAAGTAGAAGCATTTTAATGGCACAAAAACATCCAAGCCAAGAACCTTCTGAAAATAAGCAATTGTTTTCTAAACTCAGACCAGGTTGGGTATGGGGTAAGGCACCAGGAATGGGTATTTAGTGGGGTAATTGGAGGATTTTGAAGGCTAAAGATAAGAAAATTCCTATCTATCTTTCTCTTGCTTTCTAAGAGAAGCCAGGTGAAAGGTAAATCATAATGGAGAAAAAAATTTAATTTGTCATGATTAATGAGCTAGCTACCTCAACTAACATTTAAATAGAGAAAAGTGGATAAAAAAATGGATTGGGTCCTGGAATGAACTCCACTTGATCATGATGCATTATTTTTTTAATATAGCATTATATTAGAAACATTACAGCATTATTCACAGTGGCCAAGACATGGAGACAGCCAAAGTGTCCTTTGGTAGAGGAATAGCTAAAGAAGATATGGTACATATATACTATAGAATACTACTCAGCCATAAGATAAAACCAAAATAACGCTATCTGCAATGACATGGATGAACCTTGAGAATATTATGCTAAATGAAGTAAGTCAGTCAGAAAAAGCTAAAAACCATATGATTTCACTCCTACGTGGGATAAAAAACTGAAACTCATAGATACATACAGAGGTAAGGGAATTGGGGATAGTAAAGGATAAAGGGGTCCAAATATATGGTGATGGAAGATGATTTGACCTTGCACAATGCAATATACTGATCATGTATCATAATTTACACTTGAAACCTGTATGACTCCATGAACCAATGTCAGCCCAATAAACTAAATTAAAAAGTGGTTTAGAAGAAACAAGGCAAAGTTGGGAAGTAGGAAATTCAAACTGTGAGACCCTGTATAATTTCACTGAAACTGTTTTTTTGTTTGTTTGTTTTTTAACTGTTATGTATTCCATAAAATTTCATTTGAATACCTTTAGAAAGGCAAGTTCTCTCTCATTCTTTAATCTTATCATTACATATTGCTTTATCTTTATCTGCTACTTATTTATCTATTTACTTATCTATTTATATATACCTAAACATATATGTCTGTCCCTAAAGTATTTGAGTCCATGTTCCTTGAGTACAGTAGTTTTCACTTAGAAGTACACACTGAATGGAGAGGTTGATGCAATAGTATATCAAGGGGTGTTAGGGTCATGGAAAATTTATGCGTGAAAGGGAAGCTTTGAAAACACACACTTGCATAAGGCAGGTGGTGCTCGCGAAGGTGGCAGTGGGGGAAAAAAGAGCACATAGAAATAGAGAGAAAGGAGCAAATGAGCCCCACTGAGTACGCTTCCCCACAAACTGGTTCCTCCAACCTGGACCTCTGTGATGCAATATTCCTTCTGCTTTTTCTCCTAAGTCAGCTTTTTCAGGAGCTCTCCTGGTTTTCTCCTATCTCATTAGATGTTGATGCTAGTCTACCGTGGTTCCTCTTTGCTTCTCTCTTATCCTGAACTATACTCTCCTCTTCACAGGTAAAACCATGCTGAACACTAGGAAATACTAAGAAATAAATGATAACGAAAATGCCACATGTCAAAACTTGTGATAGAAAGTTTAATTGGAACTTAGAAAATGATTGTCTCAAGAGTTCACATTAGAATATAACAAAAAAATCACAATTTAAATTATGAAGAATTCAACTTGAGAGTTTTGAAAAGAGAAGACATAATAATCCCAAAGAAAAGGACAAAAATAAAGATAGTAAATATTAGTGAAATATTTTACTTGGCACTTTAAATTCAGAATTTCTATATCATAATGAATTGGAATTGTTATCCACATATAACATACATGACTTTAGAGATATATGAACTCTAGAGAATTTAATCCATTTATATTTATTGTGATCACTAACATGGTGAATTCTACCAACCATTCCAGTTTGTA
Organism: Micronycteris hirsuta; assembly: GCA_004026765.1. NCBI lineage: Eukaryota > Metazoa > Chordata > Mammalia > Chiroptera > Phyllostomidae > Micronycteris > Micronycteris hirsuta. The sequence continues at coordinate 24,073 of PVJI01018069.1, forward strand.
CCATTTGTCCTGCTTCTTTTCTCTATTGACTTCCTTTGGAATTTGTAATTCTTCTATTAATTCTATTTTCCCTTTGGAATATTTTATAAGTTATGTATTCTTTTCCTACTCTTTTAAGGTTACCCCAAATTTAATATGCATACATTTAACTTAAAGTCTGTATTTAGTCAACATGTCTACTCTCTTCTTGAATGAAAAAGGATTTTAAACACTCCGATGTCTAATACTTTCTGTTTGATTCTGTAACTTATGCCCAATATTTGTACCATATTTAACCCTAAAAATGGGGCATTATTCTTGTTGTCTGTGTATGCTTAGTTACCTTCAGGCCTGTCATCTTGAACCTGCCTCTGTACTCTACTCGGTGCCAGTTACACATCCACATGAAGCAAGGAATGTAGCTTCACACAAATTGCAAACATTAAGATTGCGATGTTTTCCCAGAAAGAAAAATCACACAGGTGCTGACACCAGAAAAGGGGGGACTTAGAGGAATGTCCAGGTGGACAGCAGATCTGAGTGGAAGCCATACCTCTGACATCATCTACATAGTACCTGATGAAACCAGAGAGGAACTGTCACTTGTGTTAAGGACTCAGGGTGTTCTAATTTAAGGAGTTTCATGAGATGGGCAAATGAGACCATCTTAATGTGACTAAAGAGTAACTATCCCACGTGGGAATTTTATGACTCCTGTTCCAACGATTTCATGAAAATCAAAACAAATGACAAAGCAAAGCAATATTCTAGAGATTTAGCAGATCAGCAATTCATGTGAGTGCAAGTGCTGCCACAGGAGGAAATGGCAGAAGGCTGACCCTGAACAAAGCAGGAGAATTGTGATCATTTGCTGGCCTCTCCACAGTGTCTCCTTTAGTTTAAGTGTCAATGGAGCTCACATCTGTAGAGAGAGGGTTCTGACCTCCCCAGGTTCTGAGCTTCACACCTCAGTGAGTCGGCCTGACAGTGGGAGCTTTGCTGGTGAGATTTGCCTGCAGAAATAAGGTAATATGATTCTGAATGTCCTGAGACACATATTTATTAGAGAGTAATAAAACTAGCTGAATATTTTCAAATGGGAAATTTCAAAAACTTTAAGAAGTTTAGTCATTGTCCAGCACTGGTTTCTTTCTGCCCTGCAGAGGAACTATCTATTAGGAAAATGATTTAAGCACTTATGGGTAATGAAGCTTTTGGAGTCTATTAGGTTGTTTCTTGTTGCTTATTTACAGGCTGAGATATTTGGCCTGATGCTGCTACACACTCAGTAACCAGGGAAAGAACAATAGATATGGCTCGGGATGCTGGATTCAGGGCCTACCAGGCTCCTCCCACCCCTGCATTAAGAGAAAGTTGCTCAGCTTTCTCAGTGCAATGCCAGTGCAATGCCAGATTTCCTCCATCTGTAAAATGGCATAAATTGTTGGTACATGATGACAACAGTAATGTCATACACTGGTGTAGATATATTATCTTGATATATACGTATATATTATTTATAGGACCTTATGTGACTACACCAAATATGAAAATTGCATAGGAAAAAATACGTGCTACTTGGTAATGTGGGCTAAGAATGAAAGCATGAAGCATGATTATTGAAGAAAATTAACCATTCTGGTGCTACAAGAAAAAAGAATTGAGAAGATAAATTATGGTCATCTTACAAACAAGCCTAGAATTAAAAAGCTCCAAAATTCATACCACTGAACTCCAAAGGAAAGATGCCATGCAGGTTTTATGGTCAATGAATTAGTTATTCCAGACATATTCCCTGCATAAAGCATGAGTCCTTTCAAGGGGACAGAGAGGCCGATAAGGTAGTTGCCCCCCAACACCTTTCAGTCACTCCTCCTCTTCCTTCTCCTACTTCCTCAACTGGCCTTCACTATTGAGTGTCTCTTCCTTAGTCTGTCCCGCACATGCTAAGGACTTTCCTGAGATCCCACATTCAGGTGACTTTTCTTACTGATCTAAATAAACCCTTTCCCCATGGCAATGCCAATCACCCGATTCAAAGTCCAACTTTACGCTAATAAGTCCCAGGTGCCTCCAAGTCCATTTCTTCAGTTGTCAACTTGAGCACATCCTGAAAAGCTCAGAGGTACTTCACACTCCACCGTGTCCAGTGAATCCTGTCTCCACGTACCGCCCCCCACCCCCAGCAATTTCTCCTTCACATAGTTCCTAATTCATTTTCCTTCCCTTTTAATTTTTTATTGTTGTTCAAGTACAGTTGTCGCCATTTTCCTCCCACTAATCCCCCCAACCCCAGCCATCCCCACCTCCCACCCTCGATCTTACCCCCCTTTAGTTTTGTCCATGTGTCCTTCGTACATGTTCCTGAAAACCCTTTCCCCTTTTCCCCTCATTATCCCCTCTCACCTCCCCTCTGGTTATGGTGTTAAAAAACAACTTTCTTAAGACATATGCTACCTCCCAACAGACACTGTTCACTTTCCAGGTCTGTAGATGAAACATCTGCTCAGATCTAAACACACACTTCCCCTTTTCCACTACAAATACCATAGAGAAGGACCTGATTATTCTCACTTCCTTCACCACCAACAGTGTCTTCTCTCCAGCCCATGAACTCATGATCTCCTATTTTCTTAACTGCAAATCTATGTCACATCCTTTTATAAATTTTGGCATCTTCTCAATAATTACAGGAAAAATTTAGCTCTTTCAAAAGGCCCATGTCCTTCCTCCCTCTGTTGTCTCTGGACAAACTCTGATGTATCCCCAAGCACAGCAGGCTCATCCTTGCATCTGGATGTAATGTTGTCAAGATCCCTCTTCCTCCTCCATGAAGGAGGCCTGCCCACTGTTTAATATCTACATAACCAAACCCTCCCCATTACTCTACAAATGACTGCCTGCTCCCAGCCACACTACCTTTCAGGACACTGTTATTAGTCATGATGCAGCAGTGATGGCATCTGCCTCCTCTCCATTCTCTTCACCAAGCTCCTCAAAAGTAAGGATAATATTGTACTTACAAGAACTTCCAGCCAAGATGGAGGCATAGGTAGACACACCGTGCCTCCTCACACAACCAAAAGAGGAAAAACAGCAATTCAAAAAACAAAAACAGCCAGAACTGACAGAAAATTGAACTGAGTGGAAGTCTGACAACCAAGGAGTTAAAGAAGGCAAGTTCATCCAGACTGGTAAGCAGGGCGGAGCTGGACAGAGAGCATCTGGTGAGACCGCAGTTTGTGGAGCAGTACTGGCAACACTGCAGCTGCCCAGAGAGACCTGCGGCAGGCGTGCTTGGCCAAAATGCAACCAGCCCACTCAGCAAAACCTGTGGCCAGTGCACTCAGAGAAACTCATGGCTGGCCCACCCAGACCCAGCATGGCTGAGGCTGGTGGACCAGGCGGTCCCTCATTCCCACGCAGATAAACCAGGAGAAAGAGGTGGGGAGCAGAGCAGACCACGCAACCCACCATCTCGGGGAAATAAAGCCTCAAACTACCGATTGAAAGGAACTCCCAGCCTCACAGGAGAGTTCATTGGAGAGACCTTCAGGAACTTGGAACTACACAAGCCTGCTCACCCAGGAGCCAGCACAGAAGGGCCCAACTTGCTTGTGGTTAAAGAGGGGAGTGCAGAGAGCAGAGCAAGTGCCATTGTTCGCTCAGGCCCCAACCCCACAGGCAGAGTCACAACACAATGTTGTGGGTTACCCCACCCCAGTGAACACCTAAGGCTCCACCCCTTAAAGTAACAGGCACATAGAGTAAAGAAAATGTCCCAAATGAAAGCTCCAGAAAAAATACAACTAAGTGACAAAGAGATAGCCAACCTATCAGATGCACAGTTCAAAACACTGGTAATCAGGAAGCTCACAGGACTGGTTGAAATTTAGTCACAATTAGATGAACAAATGAAGGATATGCTAAAGTAAATGAGGGAAAATGTGCAGGGAACCAATAGGGATGAGAAGGAAACTGGGATTCAAATCAATGGAGTGGACCAGAAGGAAGAAAAAAACATCCAACCAGAAAAGAATGAAGAAACAAGAATTCAAAAAAAATAAGGAGAGGCTTAGGAACTTCTGAGACATTTGTAAAAAACCCAACATCCAGATCATAGGGCTACCAGAAGAAGAAGAGGAATGCCAAGAAATTGAACTTATATTTGAACAGATAATGAACGAGAATTTCCCAAATCTGGCAAAGGAAATAGACTTCCAGGAAGTCCAGGAAGCTCAGAGAACTCCAAAGAAGCGTGACCCAAAGAGGAACACACCCAGGCACATCATAATTACATTACCCAAGGTTAAAAATAAGGAGAGAATCCTAGAAGCAGCAAGAGAAAAGGAGACAGTTACCTACAAAGGAATTCCCACAAGACTGTCAGCGGATTTCTCAAAGGAGACCTTCCAAGCAAGAAGGGGCTGGAGAGAAGTGTTTCAAATCATGAAAAGCAAGGACCTACACCCAAGAATACTCTATCCAGCAAAAATTTCATTTAGAATGGAAGGGCAGATAAAGTGCTTCTCAGATAAGGTCAAGTTCAAGGAGTTCATCATCACACAGCCTTTACTATATGAAATGTTAAAGGGATTTATATAAGGCATGGAGGGATATCAACAGGGGAGTGGGAGGGGGAGAGAGGAGGAAAAAGTACAGAAAATAAATAGCATAAGTGATAGGTAGAAAACAGACAGGGAGTGGTTAAGCATAGTAAGGAAATGAAGATGCCAAAGAACTTATGTGTATGACCCATGAACAGAAACTAAAGGGCGGGGAATGGGGGCGGTGGAGGGGAATAAAGGGGGGAAATGGAGCAATTGTAATAGCATAATCAATAAAATCTATTTAAAAAAATATTGTACTTACCGCCCTGGCTGGTGTAGCTCAGTGGATTGAGCACGGGCTGGGAACCAAAGGGTCCCAGTTCAATTCCCAGTTAGGGCACATGTCTGGGTTGCAGGCCAGGTCCCCAGTGGGGGCCATGTGAGAGGCAACCATACATTGCTGTTTCTCTCCCTCTCTTTCTCCCTCCCTTCCCCTCTCTCTAAAAATAAATAAAATCTTAAAAAAAAAAAAAAACCAAAATAATGGTACAAAGATGCCCAAGGAAATCATAGCCAACTACAAAGAACTGAGTGAGAATTACATCGGCATGAAACAGGAAATAGAAACTATAAACAAAAACCAGTTAGAGGAGGGAAGATGGCAACAAGATAGGGGGAATAGAGTTTACTTCCTCCTGCCCACTGGTTGTTTTTCTGAGGAACGGGGCGAAAACCCAGCAGTATTCCAACGCACATGATGATTGATGTCCAAGATTACAGGGGAATTTGAACATTCAGACGGTAAGTAGAGTGCTTTGGAAGGAAAAGGTCCCCCTCAGGACCAGCCCGGGGAGCAGGGCGGGGCTTCAGTCCCAGACCCAGCAGCCGCCCGGATCAGGCGCAAGATTCTTGGGGAGGGAGCCAGATTGGGATTTGTGAGTGGTCAGATGCTTGTTTGGTCTGGCGGGCGTAAATAGGACGAATTTTTCGGAGACAAAAAACAGGAAAAAAGTGGTGCTCCATGGCTATTTGGAGAGGCCCCGCCCCCAACAGTCCCGAGGTCAGTACATGACCGGGATTGGTATGCGACCCGATCAGAGGCCCAGGGATGTCTGCCTATAGTATCGGAGTGAGAACAGGGTCGGCCCTCGGCCCGCGGCAGCTTGCACTTCCATCAAGGGGAATTGGAGGCTGTTTGAACTGGGGGACCGAGGCCTTCCCCAGCTCATTCCAGAAGAATTGGGAACAGCTTGCAGTCAGCGGCTCTACGGCCAAGTGTGACCTGCGAAACCAAATGGGAAGTTAAGGGCTGTGCACACCCCGCGATCCGTGGTCTAATTGTGCACAGTTCAAAAAGACCAGGGACAGTGCACAATTGGGCCCCTCAGTCAGAGCTCTTTGGCGCACATTCCAGGGACAGACAAGAGAGGGAACAGAGGCGCACAGCTCAAAAATACCAGGGAGAGTACACAACTGGAGCCCCTTGGTTGGGGCTTGCTGGTGCACTACCCAGGGACAGAGTTAAAAGCCAGCACAGGTGTGCGGAGCTCACACCGACAGCTGGGGACAAAGCACTTGCCATCCAGCCCCAGAGCACGTAGCCCAGCAGGAACAATCAGCTTTGTGGGAATAAGGCAGAAGCACCCCGTTGAGGGAAGTGGCAGACCGGAGCTGCAGACTGCACAAACTCTTGACTCAGAGCGGGGTCCAAACTATCCAGAAAGGGCATGGAAAGAGCCTATTAGTTAGACTAGCGGAGAGAAAATAGGTGGTGGGAGAGTTGCCCCTATCAGGAGCACATCAAAAGACCGTTTGGACTCAGAAGCACACCGAGGAACTGGGCTGGGGTCTGGACAACAGCGAAGAGTACACCTCAGGAAGGAAGAAAAGCAAAACTAATATCTTCTAAGCCGGACGCAGCCTGGCCGGGCAGCTTTAAAATCAGAAAGCTGAAGGGTTTTTTTGTGTGTTTTTTTTGTTTGTTTGTTTGTTTGTTTGTTTTTGAGGGTTTTTTGATTTGTTTTATTGTTTTTGGTTTTTTTAGCCCTTCTTCCTCTCTGTCCTTCACTATTTCTTACTTCCTTCTTCCTCCCTCTCTTTTTTTATTCTTAGTCCCCTCCTCCTCATATCTCTCTCTCTCTTTTTTTACTTTTTTGTTTTGTTCTGTTTTGTTATTTTTTAATTTATAAAAGATAAAAAAAAAATTTTCTTTTAATTTGTCCTTCCACTCTTTCCTTCTTTATACGTTATTCCCCCTTCCTCCTTTCCCCAGAGTATTCTTTATCCCTTCCTTCACTCCCCTTTTTTTTCTTTCTTTTTCTTCTTACTTTCCCCCTCGTCCTCTCCTCTTTACCGACAGGTGAAACATAAAAACCTGGAGCTGTGAGAGGACCAGAGTCAGTCCCAGACAGGGGCCAGTACAAAAAACAGAGACAGTGAGACAAAATTAACTTTGCTACTCCAGAGAACATGACAGATTAATTTAAGAAACAGAGGATAGCAAGAAGAGTCTCACAAACAATGGGAAGACAAAGAAGCAACCCCCAAATGAAAGGAAAGGAAGAAACACCAGAAAGAATAATAAACGAAACAGAGGCAAACCAACTATCAGATATTGAGTTCAAAGCACTGGTTATCAGGAAGCTCAAGAAGCTCGATGATCTTGCAGAGAATTTCCAGAAACTATAGGGAAACTACAATGAACTCACTGCAAACTATGTCAGCATGAAAAAGGAAATAGAAACTATCCAAAAGGGCCAAGCGGAAATGAAGAATACAATATTTGAACTAAAGAACACAATAGAAGGAATCAAAAGTAGGCTCGATGAAGCAGAGGATGGGATCAGCGAGCTGGAAGAAAAATTAGAAAAAAACAGCCAAAAAGAGCAGGATCAGGAAAAGAGACTCAGAAAGAATGAAGAGGTATTAAGGGAAAAGCAGGACAACATGAAACATAATAATATTTGTATAATAGGGATACCAGAAGGGGAAGAAGAAGGGCAAGGAATAGAAAGTGTGTTTGAAAAAGTAATGATGGAAAATTTTCCTAATCTGATGAGAGAAAAAGTCACACAAGTCCAAAAAACACAGAGAGTCCCAATCAAAAGGAACCCAAACAGGCCCACCTCAAGACACATCATCATTAAAATGGCAAAATTCCAAGACAAAGAGAGAATTTAAAGGCAGCGAGACAGAGACAGGAAGTAACATACAAGGGAGCCTCGATAAGGTTAGCAGCTGACTTCTCAATGGAAACATTCCAAGCCAGAAGAGGATGGCAAGAAATATTCCAAGTAATGAGAACCAGAGGCATGCAACAAAGACTACTCTACCGAGCAAGACTCTCAATCAAATAGATGGCCAAATAAGGAGCTTCCCAGACAAAAGAAGTCTAAAAGAATACACTTCCACCAAATCAGCTCTGCAAGAGATACTGAAGGGACTGATGCAAGGAAAGGAATGGAAAGAGAGAGAGTGAGGAACACAGGTACAAAAAAAATGGCAATGAATAAGGACCTATCAATAATAACCTTAAACGTAAAAGGATGAAATGCTCCAATTAAAAGACATAGAATAGTGAAATGGATAAGAAAGCATGATACACACATATGCTGCCTACATGAGACCCACCTCAGGACAAAAGACTTACACAGATTGAAAGTGAAGGGCTGGAAACAAGTTTTACAAGCAAACGGACAAGAAAAAAGAGCTGGGGTAGCAATACTCATATCAGACAAAATAGACTTCAAAAAAAGGGCCATAAAGAGAGACCCAGAAGGACACTTTATAATACTACAGGGAAGAATCCACAAAGAAGACATAAATATTTTAAATATATACACACCCAACACAGGAGCACCCAAATACAAAAAGAAAATCTTGGAGGACTTCAAGAAAGACATTGATAGCAACACAATTATACTAGGGGACTTCAACACCCCACTGTCAAAAATGGACAGATCCTTCAAACAAAATATCAGCAAAGACATTGTGGCACTGAACAATGCCATAGAAGAAATGGACTTAACTGATATATATAGGGCCTTTCACCCCAAAGAAGCTGAATACACATTCTTTTCAAATGCACATGGAACATTTTCAGACATAGACCATATGATAGGACACAAAACAAGCCTCAACAAATTCAAGAAAATTGAAATCATACCAAGTATTATCTCTGACCAGAAGGGACTGAAATTAGAAACCAGCCCAAAGGAAAAAAACCCAAAACACTCAAAATCACGGAGACTGAATAGGATGCTATTAAACAATGAATGGATCAAGGACAAGATTAGGGAAGAAATCAAAAAGTTCCTTGAAACAAATGAAAATGAACTGACAACAACCCAAAACTTATGGGACACAGCGACGGCAGTCTTGAGAGGGAAGTTCATAGTGATACAGGCATACCTAAAAAAAAAAAAAAACAGAAACCGTTTACACAAAAAACCTTACCCTACACCTACAAGAACTCGAGAAACAACAGCAAAGAAAACCCAAAGCAAGTAGAAGGAAAGAAATAACCAAGATCAGATCAGATTTAAATGACTTAGAGACTAAAAGGACAATGCTAAGGTCAATGAATGCAGGAGCTGGTTCTTCGAAAAGATAAACAAAACAGAAAACCCTTTCAGCAGGCTCATCAAGAAAAAGAGAGGACCCAAATAAGCTCAATCAGAAATGAAAGAGGAGATATTACAACTGATACCACAGAAATACAAAGGATTATGTCACTACTATGAAGAACTGTATGCCAAGAAATATGAAAACCTAGGAGAAATGACACATATTTTAGAAAAATATAATCTTCCAAAACTCAATAAGGAAGAAACAGAAAGCCTAAAGAGACAAATAACAGCAGATGAAATTAAAGCAGTAATCAAAGAACTCCCAACACACAAAAGCCCTGGACCAGATGGTTTCACAGGAGAATTCTACAAAGCATTTAAGGAGGAACTAACACCTATCCTTCACAGACTATTCCAAAAAATCCAAAATGATGGAAGACTCCCAAACTCTTTTTATGATTCCAGCATCATCCTAATCCCAAAACCAGAAAAAGACACAACAAAGAAAGAAAACTTCAGGCCAATATCGCTGATGAACATTGACGCTAAAATTCTCAACAAAATATTAGCAAACCACATCCAGCAGGACATTAAAAAGATCATTCACCATGACCAAGTAGGTTTCATCCCAGGGATGCAAAAATGGTACAACATTTGCAAAACAATAAGTGTAATACATCACATAAACAAAAGCAAAGACAAAAATCACATGATCATATCAATAGATGCAGAAAAAGTATTCGATAAGGTGCAGCATCCATTTATGATAAAAACAGTTAGCAAAGTCGGAATAGAGGGAGCATTCCTCAACATAATAAAGGCCATATATGAGAAACCTACAGCCAACATTATACTCAATGGACAAAAACTAAAATCTTTCCCACTAAGATCAGGAACAAAACAAGGTTGCCCACTATCACCACTTCTATTCAACATAGTTCTGGAAGCTTTGGCCACAGCAATCAGACAAGAAAAGGAAATAAAAGGCATCCAAATTGGAAAGGAA
>PVJI01018070.1:0-34170 GCA_004026765.1 Micronycteris hirsuta
ACCTGTTACTGTAAGGGGGGAGGAGTCTTGGGGATCCCCTGTGCAGGGAAGTTCCCGGTAGTTGTGCTGGAACCGTAGCCCCTCTGGGGGCGGGGCCTGAGCGCACAATGGCGCCTTCTCCGCTCTCCGCACCCACACCGCCTCCTGCAAGCACTTCGGGCCCCTCTGCGCTGACTCCGGGGGTGGACGAGCTGCCCAGCTCCAATCCCCCAAGGGTCTCCCCAGCGAACTTTCCTATGAGGCCAGGCGTTCCTCCGGTCGCGGACTCCACCCCCTCACTTGATTTGTGCCTTGCTTTCTTTCAGGTTCTCTTTGCACACGAATGCAGACCTGCTGAGTCCACCGGTCTCTTGGCCCTGCTGGGTCTGGATGAGCCGGGCGCAGACCGCGCTTCAGTCGGTCCCCGTCTGGGTATGCTTCAGCCCTGCGTGGACCGCCCCTCCAACCGTGGACCTGCCGTCTGCTCACCTGCTCGCCGCGGGGTCGCCGAGTGCTCTTCCTTCACTCTGCACCTTCTTGCTCACCAAACTGGATAAATGTATCTTCTTTAATTCCTTGGTTGTCGGACTTCCTCTCAATATGATTTTCTGTCAGATCTGGCTGTGTTTGGATGTGTATATTTCTTTTTTTTCCCTTGTTTGGTTGTGCGAGGCGGTACGGTGCATTCACCTATGCCGCCATCTTAGGAAGTCCTGTTAGAGTGTTCTTAATTTCAATTTCTCTGGTTATGTTTTGCTTGCTATTTTCTTTTGTTGATTATGTTCCAGTTAAAGGTGAGATCATATGGTATTTGTCCCTCACCGCCTGGCTTACTTCACTTAGCATAATGCTCTCCAGTTCCATCCATGCTGTTGCAAAGGGTATAAGCATCTTCTTCCTCTCTGCTGCATAGAATTCCATTGTGTAAATATACCATAGTCTCTTGATCCACTCATTTGTAGATGGACACTTAGGTTGTTTCCAGCACTTGGCTATTTTGAATTGTGCTGCTATGAACATTGGAGTGTATAGGTTCTTTTGAATTGGTGTCTCAGGGCTCTTAGGGTATAATCCAAGTAGTGGAATTTCTGGGTTAAAAGGTAGTTTCATTTTTAGTTTTCTGAGAAAATTTCATACTGTTTTCCACAATGGCTGCACCAGTCTGCATTCCCAACAGTGCAGTAGGGTTCCCTTTTCTCTACATCCCCTCCAACAGTTATCTGTTGCTTTGTTTATGATGGCCATTCTGACTAGTGGGAGGTAGTATCTCATTGTACTTTTAATTTGCACCTCCCTGATGGCTAATGTGTTGAACATCTTTTCATAGCTCTGGGCCCCCTGTGTCCACTTTCAAGAAGTGTATGTTCATGGCTTTTGCCCATTTTTTAATTGGGTTTTTTGTCTTCCTGGAGTGGCAGACTCCTGACTCTTATTGCCGTGACACCCATCACACGAAAAGTGGTGCCCAATGTGGGGCTCGAAACTGGCCTATGATCAGTGTGTATGGGACAATCCGAACAACTGGGGAATTGTACACAAAAGGAAAAGTGAAATGAAAGGTAGCAGTTCAGGGGCATGGGGAATTCCCCTCCATAGAGACAGAGTATTCTCGGCTCATATGCCTTCTTTTGAAGGACACAGGGGTGAAAGTAAAACAGAAAAGCTGTGAAGATTTGTTTGTACTTACAAAAAAGCATTGCTATTGCTTTTGCCCCCACGACAAAGCAGCCTTGAATTTAAAAGTATGGAGACTAACAATGAGAGCATTAAGAAGGGCTTATCAGCAAGGAGAATCCATTCCCTTACCAGTGTGGTCACTTTGTAATTTGATTTTCTTGGCCTTGAAACCTTTGCAGTCTGACACAGAAACTTCTCAACAATACCCAATCTCTGATATGGACACTCGGAGACTGTCCACAAAAATATCTAGAGCTTATGAGTCCGCTGATGAAATGCCAACTTGGCCCTTTCCTCCTTTGCCTTCAAATCCGCAGATAGGAGGGCCAGTGAGTTCAGAACCGAGTGACTGGCATCTTCCAGAATTGTTTAAAGAGGATAACCCTCAAGAATTAAGAAGTAAAATTTATCCTGTTCTGAAGTCAGAGATGTCCTCTTCGGAGGCAGAGTCTTAGAGGAGACTGTACCTCAGTCTGATAGAATACAAGCAGTAGAAAAGCAACTTAACTGTCTCTGTAAAATGATAGGAGGACTTACTCACCAAATAGGCAATTCAGTTTTGAGTCAATCTCAAATGACTGACATACAGCCATCAGCTCTTCCTTATGAGGAAAAGCCCCCGATTTCAACTGCAGCACCACCACCTCCAGTCGCATTGGTGTTTGGCAGTATAGTGATGAGAGCTGTGGCCAAAGGCAGAGGGGAGGCAATCTGGACGCCTATGCTTCCTTCATTGAAGCTTACGCAGTCACCTTACAGCAGTTCCCTCCTAATCCTCAATATTCTCAATATCCAGATGGGTATATTCAATCTACCCATACCCAACTGGCCTTTAAAACTATTAAAGACCTTACACAAGCAGTAATGGCATATGGAATGCAATCTACTTTTGTCATTGGACTATTACAAGGTTTGGGCAATGAACACCATATGATCCCATATGACTGGGATGTGTTAGCAAAAACTATATTGGAAGCAAGTCAATATTTGTAATTAAAAACATGATGGTTGGATGAGGCCCAAGTACAAGAAAGAATCAGGCTCAAAATCCACCTGTGAATATCACTGCTGATCAACTAACAGGTACCGGCACTTGGGTCAGTATTCAAAATCAGCTGAATTTTAATGATGTTGCAATTGTGCAAACAAAACTTTGTTGGCAAAGAGTCTGGGAACGAATAGAGCAGCCGGGAAAAGTGTATAAATCATTTGCTAAAATGATTCAATCTCCTAATGAACACTATGTGGATTTTGTGGCCTGATTAGAAAACAATATTGTAAGGACAGTAAGGAATCAAGATCTTAGAGATCTACTAATACAAACATTATCTTTTTTTAAAAAATATTTTATTTATTTATTTATAGAGAGAAGGGAAGGGAGGGAGACAGAGAGGGAGAGAAACAGCAATGTATGGTTGCCTCTCACATGGCCCTCACTGGGGACCTGGCCTGCAACCCAGGCGTGTGCCCCGACTGGGAATCGAACCAGGACCCTGTGGTTCCCAGCCCACGCTCAATCTACTGAGCTACACCAGCCAGGGCCAAACATTATCTTTTGAAAATGCAAATTCAGAATGCCAAAAGGCGCTGAGCCCATTAAAGACTCAAAACACAAGCGTAGAAGAATATATTAAGGCGTTGGTCGATATAGGATCTGAGTCTTGCAAGGCCAATCTTTCAGCTGAAGCCTTACAAACCTCCTTCAAGAATGCAGAGAGGAAATGTTTTAATTGTGGTAAAATAGGACATCAAAAAAGAGATTGCCATAAAGAGCAAAATTCCCAGCAGAAAAATAATGGGTCTAATAAGCGTAAACCCCCCAGATTCTGTCCTAAATGTGGAAAAGGAAATTACTGGGCAAATGAATGCCGGTAGAAATTTAATATCAAGGGCAACTTTTAACTCCCAACAATGGAAACCAGAGAGGTGGGAGAATGGGCTCGAACTCCTGGGGCCATCAGACAAACAATACGGGATTCCAACAACATCCACCAGCATGGAAATCCCACAAGAAAATGGAGGGTCACGGACCTTTACCATGGAACTCCCGGCAGTGCTGCCTTAGATATACAAGCCGCAGAGAGCATTTTATTGTTAGCTGCTAATAGTGTCTATAAAATAAAAACAAATGTATTTGGACCATTGCCAAAAGGAGAAGTAGGATTAATTCTAGGCAGAATCAGTCTAACTAGTAAAGGAGTTCACGTATTAACTGGAGTAATTGATAGTGATTGTCAGGATGAAATCCTTGTAATGATGCAAACAACCCATACCCATCAAATTAAAGCAGGAGATAGAATTGCTCAACTATTATTACTTCCCTATATTCAGGGAAGGGCAGCATCAGTACAAAGAATGGATGGATTTGGTAGTACTGATCATGCTGTTTGGTGGCAAACATTCTTATGACAAAGACCTCAATTAACAATTCACATCAATGGAAGAACCTTTGGGGGTTTATTAGACACTGGAGCGGATGTTTCTATAATATCTGAAAAGGAATGGCCACCTGAATGGGAAAAGGTAATAGTTCCAACAGCATTCACTGGCATAAACTACCTTTCCACTGTGTACCAGAGCAAACAAATATTCACCTGTACAGGCCCAGAAAACAAACAAGGGCAATTGAGACCTTTTGTAGCTCTAACTGCCATAAATTTATGGGGCAGAGATCTACTTAGTCAGTGGTGGGGCAACTCTACAAATCCCCTCTATCAATTCCAATATGCGACAACTTATTGCCTCAAACCCTATTTCATAGGGGCCACTGCTCCTCACTTCGCCCTACCTTTAACATGGAAAACAACCAGCCCGGTATGGATGGAGCAGAGGCACCTCTCAAAAGAAAAATTAGAAGCCCTTTAAAATTCAGTACAGGAATTACTTGATCAAGAAAGAATAGAACCGCCCTGGCTGGTATAGCTCAGTGGATTGAGCGCGGGCTGGGAACCAGACGGTCCCGGTTCAATTCCCAGTCAAGGCACATGCCTGGGTTGCAGGCCAGGTCCCCAGTGAGGGCCATGTGAGAGGCAACCATACATTGCTGTTTCTCTCCCTCTCTTTCTCCCTCCCTTCTCCTATCTAAAAATAAATAAATTTTGAAAAAGAAAGAAAAAGAAAGAAGAGAAGCTACTACAAGTCCCTGGAATTCCCCTGTTTTTGTAATAAAAAAGAAGTCAGGGAAATGGAGAATGCTAACTGACCTTTGAAAAGTGAATTCAGTAATTCAGCCCATGGGTCCTTTGCAACCTGGTATCCCTCAACCTAGCGTAATTCCTCGGGATTGGAAAATCATTGTTATTGATTTGAAATATTGTTTTTATACTATTCCATTACATCCCCAAGACAGAGGCAAATTTGCATTTTCCATACCAACTATCAATAATCAAAAACCTACTAAAAGATATCAATGGAAAGTATTACCTCAAGGTATGCTTAACAGCCCCACCTTGTGTTAACGATTTGTTAATATTCCTTTAGATCTCCTGTGAGGCCAATTTCCATCTACTTTAATTATTCATTATATGGATGATATATTATTTGCACATCCAGATTTAAAGCAATTGCAAGAAGTGTTTGAAAAGGCACAAAGTGTCCTTCAGGAATAAGGCTTAATAATAGCTCAGGAGAAAATTCAAACATCAGAATCCTATCTTTATCTTGGGTATAAGGTAGAAAATACTAAAGTTTGGCCTCAAAAGGTAGAAATTCGCAGATTCCTTAAACACATTAAATAATTTCCAAAAGTTATTAGGAGACATTAATTTGTTACATCCCACTTTTGGAATTCCTACTTATGCTTTACAAGAGTTATTCAATACCCTCCAAGGGGACCCTAATTTAAATAGTCCACGACACTTAACCCCAAGTGCTCTCAAAGAGCTACAACTTATTGAACAACATCTGTGTACTAAATACCTAGATAGAATTGATCCTACCCAAGATATATCCCTCCATATATTACCTTCCACACATTATCCTACTGGAATTTTGGCAAAAAGACATCATATCGGAATAGTTATTTTTACCCAGTAAACAAAACAAAAGACTTTCTACTTATGTTGAGAAGATAGCTCAACTGATTGCAAAGGGACATGCATGATTAAGACAATTGACCACTCAAGATTCAGCAATTATTGTAGTGCCCCTTACTTTAAAGGCAATTGAAGCATTATATCAAGAATCTACAGCCTGGCAAGTCGCATGTGCTGATTATACAGGACAATTTGCAAATCACTACCCTCAAATTAAATGTATACACTTTTTAAAGAGGACACAATGGATACTTCCAAAAATTGTTTCCTCAACACCACTACCCTCAGCTCCTACTTATTTTACTGATGCAAATGAATTAGGTATGATAGGATACCATGGGCCTGTCACTAAAGTCCAACAGTCTGGTTGTACTTCCGTACAGCAAGCGGAATTATCTGCCATCATGTTAGTGTTAACTGATATTTCTACTCTGCTAAATATAGTCACTGACTCACAATATGCAGAATAAACCATTAAAGCATTAGAAACTGTTGCATTGTCAAATGACACTTCACCAATTTCTCCTTTCTTTAAATCATTACAACATTTAATCAGAATGAGAAATCATCCTCTGTATATCACACATATTAGGGCTCACATGCAATTACCTGGACCTTTGACTCAAGGGAACCACACAATTGATCAATTACTTATAGGTAACATTCACACAGCAGCAAAATTTCATGCACAAACACATACTAATAAATATGGATTAGTTTCTAAGTTTCATATTACTCATAAACAAGCTCAACATATCCTTGCCAATTGTCCACAGTGCAGCTCTCTTCAAGGCCATCACTTGCCCATAGGTAGCAATCCTAGAGGAAATGAACCAAACATATTATGGCAAATGGGTGTTACACATATTGCAGCTTTTGGAAAATTGCAATATGTACATGCTACTGTGGATACTTACTCCGGATTTTGTTGGGCTTCAGCTCAATCTGGAGAAAAGTCATCTCATAGTATCTTACATTTGTTAGAGGCTTTCAATGTTATGGGTACCTCAACACATCAAAACTGATGATGCCCCAGCTTATACCAGTGAAAAATTGCGTATGTTTTTCCAGTGCTGGAATATTTTGCATATCACTGCCAACCTTATAACCCTACTGGACAAGCTATCATTGAACGTAGTCGTGCTACCTTAAAAGCTACGTTGCAAAAACAAAAAGGGGGAAATGAGTCCCTAACTTCACCCAGAGCTTGGTTACACCAAGCTTTATTTACAATAAATTTTTTAAATAAGGATGATACTGGGCAATCTTTTGCAGAAAACATTTGATAGTTCATCCTGAAGAAGACTTAAATCAGCTCATCAAGTAAAAGAATGTGTTAGATCAGTGGGTGTCAGGGGAAATCCAAAGGCGGGGACACAGATTTGCTTGTGTCATTTCAGATTCTGGAGAAGAAATTTGGATAACTGCAAAAAAATATAAAATTACGTACAAAAGAAAATATTCTGAAGTAGGCCCTCCAATGGATGCCATGAGGGAGCTAACCTTGAATAAGCCAACCAGCAGAAGACTGTTATCATCTACACATCAAGCCCCTCTACCAACCTGGACACTGATCAAACGTTTGACGTTAGAAGGAGAACGATTGGTGAGATAAACAGGAAAACCATTAACATCAGAATCATTTTTCCTAGCTATGCTATCTCTTCTCATAATACAGGTAAGAATGGTAGGTAGTGAGAATAATCATACATATTGGGCTTATGTCCCTAATCCTCCTCTTAATAGAGAGGCGCACTGGTGGGACTCCACTGAACCTGTATTTGCCAATGAAAGTAGCTGGCTCCCTGGACCCCACAATACCTGAGGTCCCCTCGTACCCTCAGAGGAAGGAACAACACTCCCATTTTATGAAGTAGGAGTGGAAGGTATGCCAATATGTATCGGAGCAGGGGAACACTGCTTGAAGTCACAGACAGCTGCATGGCTATCTATTGTTAAAAACACTACATGGAAAGAAGGAGGGAAAAGAGGTCTTTTTATTTTACAAGCTAGAACTTCTAGGGGAAATATTTCCAATGATGTTTCTGCACCTCCTGGTTTAATGCCCTGTCAAACGACTGCCATTGCCTATTTGAGTGAATGGATTCATTAGGATCAATGTAGGGGTGAGGTGGCCTGCCTTTTGGTTAATACTTCTGATGGAAGTGTCATATATTGGAGCCCTCATGGTTCTGCAAGGGTCAGAGGACAAGGGAGTGATCTGAGATGACATTCTAATGGCACCAGAATAATTACCACCTCAGGAAATAATTCTATCATCTGGCATGGGGGAAGGATGTCAGCGAGTTCCCCTCATGTGTTTGGAGGACCAACCCAAAATCATTTATGGAAGCTAACTATGGCCATGCATCCTATGGCAGCATGGGTAGGACATATATGGCAAAATAGTACCACTAACCATACGAATTTGAGTTTTAGAGGAAGGTTACATGATGGACCCATGCTTGTGTGAGACTACCATATCTACTGATGATTGGAACTGCATTATGGAATGCTACCAACTATACTATTAGCTGTAATCATTGCATGCTTTATACCAGTGTTAATTCTGCTATTTCACTAAATGAAAGTAGAGACTCTATATATCGAAAGCATGAACAGGAGTTTGGTTGTCAGTACGAATGAATCATACATGGCAAGATTCACCTTCAATGATGCTGTTCCAGCATTTGTGGAGACCCTGAATAAAAGAACAAAAAGAGTGATTGGACTTTTAATTGCCCTCATATTAGGACTTATAGCTGTCACGGCCACCATAGCTGCAACTGGTGTCACCCTGCATCGAAGTATCCAGACTGTTGATTATGTTCGGAAGTGGCATCACCAATCAGAACCATTATGGACTGCTCAAGATGAATTGACTCAGGGATTAATACTAAATTAAACAACCTTGAACAAGCTGTAGTTATATTAGGAGATCATATTGTAAGCCTGCAAAGGCAAATTCATTCACGATGTGATTAGAATGCATCTACATTTTGTGTAACTCCAACACCTTGGAACCAGACCCAGTTCCCTTGGGAAAATATAAAAAAACATTTGCTATACAATACAAATGTAATGGAAGACATTGTATTATTGCAAAAACATATGGATGAGACATTTAGGGACCAATTGAAATTGATATCTGGAACTGATTCATTGCAAGGAACTGCAGATGGGTTAAAGGATTTAAATCCTTTACCAGGGTTTAACGCTCTTGGTGGCAGCAATGGAATCATTCTTATGTTCCTTAATTGCTTTATTTCTCCTTTGCCCAGTCTGGTGCCGCGGGAAGCAGAGAGACCAAAGTTTGTGAAAACAAGCCACCATTTTCTCCGTGATGCTACACAAGCTGCAAGGACAAAAACAAAAAGGGGGAAATGTAGTGTGATGGGGTTAAACTTGGATGTATCCTGTAGGAAACATGCCTGTGTGACGGGGCCCTGTATCCTTGCATGACCGGCAAATTGGTGTGCGAGGATGCAGAACACCGCCAAAGACAGAGGGTTCCTCTCACGTGTGGTATGTCCCCCAGGGTCCTTGGGCATTGCTCAAATATGAATGAAGTTATTAAAAAGCATATGTGTCCTTGAAGGCTTGATAAGCATATCGTCAAGCTGGAACAAATCATCCCACATCCTGCTTGCATGTTCTGATACAGCACAATAAAAATGATGAGACAAATCAGTTTGGGGCTTAGCTGGTCACATCTGTTAATTCCCCTGCTGCTCACTGCATTCAGACTCCTAACTCTTATTTCTGTGACACCCGTTAGGCAACATTGTAACAATTAATTCTTTAGGTAAGATTCTTCGTTAACTTTATTTTTCTTTAATGTTTAAGTAAACTGAAACAAACACAGTTATTTTCATTATAAAAAAATTGTTACAGTTTTAATAATCTAGAATGTTGTGGTGACAACAGAAGCCCTTTTGTTGTTATCCTAGCTTTGCTTCTGGTCAGTCAGAGGGGGAAAATTTTCATTCTAACATCTTTGCACAAAGTGGCTGCTATTCTCATTTGTACTTCTTCATGTGAAATCACAGCAGATTTGATAGAGGGAACTCTGAAGCTTTGGGCATCTAGCATGTATGTGAGTCTGAATCACCATTTATAGCTATGTTCTTTCCCATATGGGATCAACCCCTGTGGTCTTTGTTTTGTCATTTGTGAAATTTCTCATTTTTATAGCTTAGAGCATCCATAACTGAAAGACCCAGGCTTAGACTCAGCTCTGCCTTCTGAGATCCTGTGAACTTAGACCTGGCAAGGTTCTAGTAAACTGACACCAGATGTAGTGTACTCCTGAATCTGGTGTCAAGTCTAGATAATATACTCATGAAAAGCAGTCTCATGTGAACTGCTCTCTTAAGTTAAAACTTGAGATATGTACCCCAGAAAGAGGTGGGAATACTTTTCTGGTCCACACAAGCTGGCTATAGCTTCTCTCCACCACCACTCACTCCAAGGGTCACCACAGAGCTCACCTATTTTTTTCCCTGAGCCCTATCAGTCACCTCACATTTGTCCTTGCATCATATCTCATGACCAAGGCTTCTGCATTCTGGGGGAGTTCACCTCTTGCTCACCTGGTTGCCTGCTTCCCATGTAACCAGAGCAGCTAATCTTGGCCCACCCTTTCACCTCAGCTCCCAGGAAGAAGTTTGCATCAAGTCCAGACCCAGCTCACACCTTTGTCCAGCCTCTTCAGACCTCATTAGCTCAGATATTAGTGGTCCAGTTCAATGGAAAACAGCCAGGGGCCAGGTATAGTTGTTAACATGAAGATTAATGAAGAAAATCATTAATAATTTCATCCATAATAAACTGAAAAGCTGCTATGTAAATCAACTTGTTCAGAGGATAAAAAGACAAGCCACAAACCACAAATTGGGTGAATATTTTTACAAAGCATATATTTGATAAAGGATCTCTGCTCAAAATACACATAAGAACTCTAAAACAAAGAGCCCCACTAAATATAGGTGAAGATATGATCAAGAAGGGTTACTTTTACAATGTGGACAAACAAAAGGATTATATGGAAAGTAATCTTGTGGTGATCCAATTAAAAATTCCTAATTGAATAGGCCACGATGGGTTGTCATACCCCAGGCTTATAACTGCTTTAGTAAAAGGCTTATCTTCCCCTTAAACAAGCTCTATGCAGTTTCTGTTCCTCTACATTAACATACCTCTGAAGGCCTCCTGAAAGACCTGTCTATCTAAATGTGAGATACCTCAATACAAATACTAGCCTTGCTTTCTCCCGCCCTCATGTAATCTTCCTAAATTTTCTTCCTTTATTTTAAATGCATAAAAGAAATGCAAAACTAATCGTCTCTGGACCATTCGAGATCTTCATTGCAAACCAAAGTCATCACATAAACTGTTAAAAATTTCTACAGGTTTGTATGGTTCTTATGTCAGCAATAGATAGCAAATAAGTTTACCTAAATGGGCTGAACACTATATATAATTATGAATTACCAATTAAATAAGATTGAGACATCACTGAACTTCCATTAAATCTGCTAAATGCTAAAAAGGTACACCTATTTTGGAAGATAGGAAACTGCAGGAAACCTCATTTATTACTAGTGGAATATAGAGCCACTTTTAAAAACAGCTGGCTTTCAAAGTGGCTGTTTTAACACTGAAAGTTTTACCAAAAGCTAAAGAACTCTCACATTAAAGCTAAAGAACTCTCACGTTAAAGTGGGATTCAGTTGCCCACCACCATCAAAAGACAAATTCTAGAGGCAGAGGCTGTAGAGAAAGAAAAGGGATTTTTCTTCACATGCTCAGTGATGTGAGGGGATGGGGGACTTCATCTGCAGGCTCATCAAGCTCATCTTTTCCACAAAACACACACAAAACCCAGCTATCCCAAATTAAAATGCAGTGCCCAGAATCCCCACTCCATTGTAACATACAGGCATGGCTCTGACTGGTGCGCCTCAGTGGCTTGGCTATCACCCTGCAAACTTGAAATGTGGTTTGATTCTTGGCTAGGGTACATGCCTGGGTTGTAGTCCAGGTCCCCAGAACAGGACATGCAAGAGGCAACTGATTCATTTTCCTCTCTCACATCAGTAAAACATCTCCATCTCTTATTCTCTTCCTTCCACTTTCTCTGGGTATGTGCAGGATATGTGAGTTGGGGCCAGGGGTCATAGGAAGTATAACAGAACTGGGTGTCATAAGACTGATGTCAGGCTAACTGGGAGAAAAAAACAGAATGATGTGAAGGACAAGGGACACCACCAGAAGAATCAAAGCTGATGACAGAGCTGCTCTGAGCTTCACAAATGCCAGTCTTCAGGGTGGCACTCTCTTTGCATTTACAGTGGGAAGGACAGGAGCCAGCATCTTAGGGCAGTGTCATGGAAGTAGGAGAAGTCCCAGAGTGTGCTCAGAATCAGCACTTTGGGTTATCACACAAGTAGGATATGGCATCGCAGTCCAGTTTGGGGACAGCTAGGGGAAGGCCCAGAACTCAAGGGCCAGGGATGCTATCCAGAGGGACAAGGCTGGTGGAAGAGTTTCCCCAAAGCCTCACAAGCACCCATATCAATTGGTGGCCCTCTGTGAACACTTGCATTTGCTCCTGGGAATGATAGGTCTTGGTGTCACTGTTCGATGTCACTGTTCAGTGTCAGGGAATGGGAGAAGGCTCCAGATGAGTGAGGGAATGGGGATACAACTGGAGAGACAGAGAGCTTTATCTTCATGAAGCAGAGACCACCAGAGGCCCCAGGTACTCCCTGAACAGACGGGGAAGAAAAGGCCCTCTCTAGGTTCTCACTGGCATCACTGAGTTACTGATGCAAACTAGTATGTTCTCCATGCCAAAAATGGCTTCAAGAACATTTATTCTCCTTCACCAGGGAAGTGCAGGGAGCGATGGCAGACTGGGAGAAAAGCAAGTACAGGAATGTGAAGAGGAATTACCCTGGGCTCATCAGCCCAGGTAATGGGAGGTGCTGGAGTGGATGAGCCTAATAAACATGACAGCCAACTAGGCTGGCTTTCACCTAGTTTGTGCTAACTGCCTACAGTGATGGCTTTGTGGTATTTCAACCTCCCTCAAGCTCCTCAACCATCTCATGTTTCACCTAAGGCAGGCCATGAGCCTCTGATGGAGGATACTGAGGATTCTGACATAGAAGGAACTCCATCGTAGAAAGATGCAGGGCTTGAGGAACCAGGCCTGCCCTCCTGACACAGATATGATTTAGGTCCATCTGCATCTCAAGAGTTCACAAGGAAATTGTTTGCTTGTTCAGAAAACAAGCAAGATGAGAAAGAGTATAATGCACAGGAAGGGGCTATTCAAACAAACTTTTCAAATGTGTAACAATTTTGTATATTTCTATGTATATTAATATGCAGTATACATATAAAACATAAAAGTGAATAATAAAAAATTAATTTGAAATACCTGTCATCACAAGAGAATGGGGTAGGTCTGGCATCTTAGCATTCCTTTGAGAACTGAAT
Organism: Micronycteris hirsuta; assembly: GCA_004026765.1. Lineage (NCBI taxonomy): Eukaryota > Metazoa > Chordata > Mammalia > Chiroptera > Phyllostomidae > Micronycteris > Micronycteris hirsuta. Next base: position 13,197 of record PVJI01018070.1, read on the forward strand.
GACTGATGGCCTATACCTAGACAGATGAGAAACATTATTAATCATGGGAAACATTATTAAGCAAGACGAGGTTGTAAATCAGAGTGTGTAGCAGTGGATCTTTGTATTTGTTCCTGGTGTCAGATACAGCTTTGTCTTCTCTAGTTTTGTGAGTATATGGAAGGGAGGTTTGGTATATTTTCATACGTCTGGGGTTGAAACACAGCTGAAGTCAGGTGTTATCTTTAACTTGTTGGAATTCTGCTTCTGTGATCAACATAGCTGACTCTAATCCTAGGATTGTTTTATGATGACCAGGATCTAATGATTAAGGAATGGTGGAAGGATTGTCTTAATCAAATGGTTAATGAAGTATGGAAAGATAGGAAATAAAGGAGGCAAGGTGGTCATGGGACCAGTAGCCTGAAAGAAGCCATTTGGAATGAAAATAACAGAAAAGAGAAGGGATCATGTTAAATAAGTGGACTTTTGACATGGTTACATGACATTTATTATATTTTTGTCATGAAAGGCCAATTTATCTTTAATAAATGTGGTACTTAAATTTTGAACATAGGTTTTAGCCCCAAAGATGCTTTATCTAATTTTTAAAAACATTTTGTGAGTATTAGATGTAGTCTCCCAGGAGAAACATAGACCTTAATGATAGCTCAGAAAATAGTTACCAGTCATCTTTTGGTTGTTTCTCTGATTCAGAAATATGTGTGCCTAATAAGCAACTCCAAATTTTGGAAACATTTACCAACCAAAACACTAATTCCTCTTAATCTTATAGTCGAATGTTATGGGGTGGCCTTCAGAAGGCAACAAAACATGATTACTTCCAAAATCTCATTGACAAGAAAATCTTCCCCATGGATACAAATGCATGTAAAAGTAGGAAAGTGCATAGGGATTCAGAAATACAGAAATGTTTGATTATAGGTATGAGATCACTATATCAGTGGTAGTACAATCTAAGCCATTGTTCCTCTTATGCCTTCTTGTCCATATGCCACTATATCATTCATCTGATTGATCATTTCAACTGAAGTTATTTTCTTCAACATTGAAATGAGAGAGGCATTGGGACCCTCTGACTAAGGGAAGCTTACTGCTCTATATGCATTTTGTTCAGTGCATGGTCCCAGATAAAAGAGGATATAAGCTCCCCAGGGTCAGAGTATCTCACACTGAGAAAGCATTTCCTATCCCTGTGGAGCTTCAGATTTCATGATTGAAAAACAGCAAGTGACATGACTTAAGAACTTCATATAGGTTATGCACTACTCAACAGAAACTCATCAATCTGGGCATGACTTGAAATGCCCATCCACGTAGTTTCCTTTCTGAGCACTAATAGGCCACTCTCATCCTGTTTGGGAGCAGTAGTTCAGTCAGCCTGCATCTGCATTGTGTGAGCTGTTTGAGAGGCTGGTCCATACCAGATTCTTCTCAGAAGTTGCAGGATCCTTGAGGACCTCCCTGACACTTGATGAATGAATGCTTTCACAATTACAAATTTAACTAGAATAGTTCAATGAACACTGAAGATAGTTTTTCATGAGATGTCCAATATGGAAGCAGCTGAGGGGTAAATTGATAGCAGGACTGTAATCTCACATTCAGACTGTTCCATTGCTTACAGAATGCTTTGCTGAACATAGTTATATTTCTTGTTCACCATAACATTAAGGATTAGCATGAAATAGATCAGGAAACTGAAGAGATCTAGTTAGTGGTACAACCTTATTCAAACAGAATTAATGGGATCCATCTAATCCAAGTGCAAATACTCTCTCAAAATTATAACAATTTGAAAATTTTAGCATCATTTTCTTTATTGTCTAGATATGTTTCTGGCAGCTATATCTTTATTGTCGCCCCAATATCCCTCTGTCATTACAGAGAAAGCTGAAAGAGAAATTACTAAAGGCAAAGATTCTCTGGTCTTGAGTTTAGGATGTATATGTTTCCTGCCTTCTCCATCTAATATTCATACTCCTCAGGTATTTACAAGGGTAGTTGAAGTAGTAATTAAAGCCATGCATGTGAAAATATATCACATACATGTGAACATATATCACAAGTCCTATAGAGTTAAAAAAGTACATGTGATCTTTTGTTATGTGACTTTAACACTGAAGGCAATGTCCAAGACACCATTCAATATTGAATGCAGTTGCAGGAATTGTCCAGAAGAGCAAATTTGCTGACTGTGGCTCAGATCATGGCCAGAAACCAGTATCCCCTCCTGGAGAAGTAAGAATATCTGGGGAGCACTTTAGACAAGAATTGGGTAAAAGTAAATAATTTGAACACAACAACTCCTCTAGAACACCAGATAAATATTGCTCAGGTGTGGGGAATGCACTTTGAAAAAGCCTGGATTTTATCTGGATGAACCTGCATCTAAAGTTAGCACTGGACCTTTGGGAAAGCCTTATAAATTTTCTTTAATTTATAAGGTTTAATGCTAATGTGTAAAGTGAAGATAAAAACACATAGGTCATATATGGTTTTAAAGCATTAAATTAAATTTAAAACAATTGAAAAATGCAGTTGTGCAATAAATTCATGTGTAATATGAACTCCATTCTCTCTTAGTGTTGTGTGCACAGGTCTTTTCTTAATGGCTAACACATACGCTGTGCCCTCAGGGAGTATTTTATGAATGAGTAATTGTTGGGAAGTTAAAACAGGTAATAGGAAGTTCTAGAAATGAAAACTGAGTCAGGCATCTGTGTTCAGTGTGGACTATTAATATTTCTAAACCAATAGTTAACTGAAGAAAATTCGAGAGGATGAAGAAAAATGGGAAAATTTGATGAGAGGACATTGTGTATTTTCTGACAATACAAAATCTTTCATACCAGACCCCACCTACCTCGTTCTTCTGTTCCCCTCTAACTTAGAACTCAGGAGAAAGGATATTGGTGTGAAGATGTATAGCCCATGAGAAGAAAAGGGCCATATGTACCAAGAGATCAATGAGCCCCAGGATGATGACTACACCTGTAACATGGTATGTAGCATGGTATGTGTTGATACAGTAACTTCATATAGTCATTTGGTCTCTAAATCACTCCCTCTGGTGACCTTGAGTATGGTATGGAGGCTCGGTGACATGAGTGCCTGAGCTCTTTCTGAAGCTCTTCACATTCAGGAAAGTGCCCTACACCTTTCCTATTCCCTGCTCCTCTCTCCTGCATATTGACAAATATTCAGACTTCTGCATTGATAGCTGTCCTGTGCACAGGCCCCCTTTATTTACAAAAGACAGTGCAGTGGACAAAAGGCATCCCAACCTTGCAGCTCTCAATTTGCCCCTGGGATGAGGATCAGAATGCTGGGCCTCCCTGAGGCTGGTCTGGGAGTGGAGCAGGGCATCTGATCTGCCATTGAGTCTCTGCTTTGGCCCTTATGAGGGCCGGATCGCACAAGATGAAGAGGCATCCAAAAACTTCTCACCACCCATGCATATATGCCCAAGTGGTGAGAAGTGTTTACCTCATACCCTGTTCTCTAGTTTTCCACATCCCCGCCGTGACTTAGAGGGACCTCCCTTCGCACATGCTAGACATGGATGAGGGTAATTTGGTCAGCACTGTGTACTTAGTGGATTTTGCATGAATATGGAGCTCCTGTTTAAGGATCATAGGGTAAGAGGGGGTAAAGATGTAGAAACGCAAAGGAGTAGCTCCTCCCTTGTGTGGCTCCTGATTGGTCTAGACACGGATGTGACAGGCAGTGGGAAATCATAGCTGTGGGTTTCTTTTCCATACTCTGCCTCAATCCCAGGTGTGTGAACTGTGCCTGGCACGATGAAGAGCAGAACTGGGTGGTCTTTCAGTATCACAGGCAGGTTTTCTATGGAACCTGCCAGGTCACCAGGCTGAGATGTGAGCTGCTAGTCTGGTATGGGATGAGTACACCCACAGTTGAGCATCATTTATGGTGGTGAGTTGAATCTGGAACTAATAGTGGAGATAGGAGAGGTGCCACTGTTCTTAGAAATGGAAAAGAAAGAAATCTATTAGAAATTTTCATGGTTCAATCCTTAAGTAGAGTAAAATACACTGTAAAGTAAGTAAGGTTTCAAATCAGATACTTCAGAAATCAAGGATTTATTTTATATGCCTTTATATCTTAAGAACAATTTTTGTGTTTTATTTTTGTTCTAAATTTTAAGACATTTTCTTTTCTAATATATTTTATTGATTATGCTATTACACATGCCCCTTTGCCCCACTTTATTCCCCTCTGCCCTGCACATCCCCAACCACCCACATTCCCCACCTGCATTAATTCATGTCAATATAAGTTCTTTGGCTCCTACATTTCTTATGCTATTTTTAACCTCCCTCTATTTTGTACCTACCATTTATGCTATTTATTCCATGTACCTTTTCCCCTCCTCTCGCCCTCCCCTTTGCTACTGTCAACCCTCCATGTGATCTCCATTTCTGTGAATCTGTTCCTGTTCTAGTTGTTTCCTTAGTTTGTTTTTTGTTTTGTTTTAGGTTCGATTATTGATAGTTGTGTTTGTTGTCATTGTACTGTTTGTATTTTTGATCTTCTTTCTGTTAGATAAATCCCTTTAACATTTCATACAATAAGCGCTTGGTGATGATGAACTCCATTAACTTGACCTTGATCTGGGAAGCACTTTATCTGCCATTCCTTTCTAATGATAGCTTTGCTGTATAGAGTAATCTTGGATGTTGGTTCTTGCCTTTCATGACTTTGAATACTTCTTTCCAGCCCCTTCTTGCTTATAAGATTTCTTTTTTAGAAATCTGCTGATAGTCTGATGGGTACTCCTTAGTAGATAACTGTCTCCTTTTCTCTTGCTGCTTTTAAGACTCTCTCCATATCTTTAATCTTGGATAATGTAATTATTATATGCCTTGGTATGTGCTTCCATGGGTCCAACTTCTTTGGGACTCTCTGAGCTTCTTGGACTTCCTGGAAGTCTATTTCATTTGCCAGACTGGGGAAGTTCTCCTCCATAATTTTTTCAAATAAGTTTTCAATTTCTTGTTCTTCCTTTAAACCCTTCTGACACCCTATGATTCAGATGTTTAAACATTTAGAGCTGTCCTGGAGGTTCCTAAGCCTCTCCTCAGTTTTTGAATTCTTGTTTCTTCATTATGTTTTGGTTGAATGTTTACTTCTTTCTTCTGGTCCAAACCATTGATTTGACTCCCAGTTTCCTTCCCATCACTATACATTTGGTTCCCTATACATTTTCCTTTATTTCACTTTTCATAGCCTTCACTTTTTCCTCTATTTTGTAACCATACTCAACCAGTTCGGTGAGCATCCTGATTACCGGTGTTTTGAACTGTGCATCTGATAGGTTGGCTCTCTCTTTGTCATTTAGTTGTATTTTTTATGGAGCTTTGATCTGTTCTTTATTTTGGGCCACATTTTTTGGTCCCATGCCTGTTAGATAGTAAGGGATGGAGTCTTAACTATTCTTAGCCAGGACAGGGTGTCCTTCATTGCTGTACTGTGGCACTATATGTGGGGAGCACTCTAAGAGGGACAATGTGGCCTGCTTAGCTCTCTGCCAGCTTCCAATCTTCTCCACCACTACCCATGAGAAAATTGGGCCCTTCTAATTCTGATTCCTTGGTGGGTGGTTTTGTGTACCTCCAAAGGACCCTGTGGGTCTCTCCTACTAACTTTCTTGTGAAGCTGTGTTTTTCTGCTGTGGCCTCAACCTCCACAGTTTTTTTCAGTCAGTGACTTTGAGGCTTTATTTACCCATGCTAGAACCCTGGGTTGCACGGTCTGCCTTGCTACCCATTTGTTCCTCCCAGTCTATCCACATGCAGGTGGGATCACCTGTACCACTGGCTGTTGCCTCACCCAGTCCGCCAGGTGCCACCTTGCTGCAAGTCCTCTCCACCTGGCTGCCCATCTCCACCCCTCTTACCTGTAGGAGACTTGCCAGTGGAGCTCTCCAGGCTTCTGTGGATGAGAATAAAGCAGTAATTACAGACACAATGTGTCATCCTTGTGGGAAAGGAGTGGCAATTCTCTCTAGTGGAGAATGCCCCAAGCCCTTCCCCAAAATAGCTTTTACTGGGGTCAGGATGTGCAGAATTCAGTATACATTCATAGCTTATCAATCAATGGCCAAAAAGCTATAGTCATAAAAAACTGACACTATGCATAGATAATAACAATTGAAGAAACACAGAGATCATCTCCAGGTAGGGTTGGTGAGGCACACTGATGTCAGATAGTTGTAAAGGTGTATATCATGAAGTAAGGGAGTTCACTCCTTATGCTTTGAACTTATGTATCTGGTTTATATGAACAAGGCTATGGCAAGACAGAACAATCTTCAAAGGAAAAAAATTATATTTCAGGCCTGATTTTGCACAGGAACCCTCGGTGTTAATGTTGGGTCATGTCTGTCACCTGTGTTTCCTGGCTTTCCAGAGACACTTACTAGCCTCTTTTGGGGCCTTCTCTTGTGGGGCTACAGTTTTTGAAACCATACAGAGTAGTCCCCAACATCTGCCTGTCTGAAAGAATGCTTTTCTTTTTTTTTTATTTTTAAATTACTTTATTTTTCTTCAATTACAGTTGTCTGCATTTTCCCCCATTCCCTCCCCCTGGCCCCATCCAAACCCACCTCCCTCCCTTGCTTCTACCTCCCTCCTTGGTTTTGTTCATGTGTCCTTTATAGTAGTTCCTGAAACCCTTCTCCCCACAGTCCTCTCCCCTCTCCCCTCTGCTTATTGTTAGATTGTTATTAAGTTCTATGTCTCTGGTTGTATTTTGCTTGCTTTATTCTTTTGTTGATGTTTCAGTTAAAGCTGAGATCATATGGTATTTGACCCTTACCTCCTAGCTTATTTTGCTCAGCAAAATCCGCTCCAGTTCCATCCATGCTGTTGAAAAGGGTATAAGCTCTTTCTTTCTCTCTGCTGCATAGAATTCCATTGTGTAAATGTGCCATAGTTTCTTGATCCACTCATTTGCTGATGGGCACCTAGGTTGCTTCTGGCACTTGGCTATTGTAAATTGTGTTGCTATGAACATTGGGGTGCATAGGTTCTTTTGGATTGGTGTTTCAGGGTTCTCGAAATATAATCCCAACAGTGGAATTACTGGGTCAAAGGGAAGACTCATTTGTAGTTATCTTAGGAAATTCCATACTGTTTTCCACTGTGGCTACACCAATCTGCATTCCCACCAAGAGTTTACTAGGGTTTCCTTTTCTCCACAACATCTCCAACACTTGTTTTCTGTTGCTTTGTTTATGATGACCATTCTGACCAGTGTAAGATCTCATTGTGGTTTTAATTTGCATCTCTCAGATGGCTAGTGTTGCTGAACATTTTTCATATGTCTCTGGGCCCTCTGAATGTCCTCCTTGGAGAAATGTCTGTTCAAGTTCTTTGCTCAGTTTTTAATTGGGTTGCTTGTCTTCTTAGAGTGGAGTCATGTGAATTCTTTATATATTTTGGAGATCAAACCCTTGTCTGAGGTATCATTGGCAAATATGTTTTCCCATATAGTTGGTTCTCTTTTAATTTTAATCCTGATTTCTTTAGCCATACAAAGCTTTTTATTTTGATGAAGTCCCATTTGTTTATTCTTTCCTTTGTGTCCCTTGCTCTAGGGGACATATCAGTGAAGATGTTGTTGCATGGAATGTCTATTTTTCTACCAATGTTTTCCTCTAGGACTTTTATGGTGCGATGGCTTATATTTAAGTCTTTTATCCACCTTGAGTTTATTTTTGTGTATGGTGTAAGTCGGTACTCAGTTTTTTTTTTTTGTTTGTTTGTTTTTTTTTTGCATGTAGCTGTCCAGATCTCCCAACACCATTTGTTAAAGAGGCTATTTTTACTTCATGCTTTTTTTTGTACACAAAGTCTACTTAAGTAATAAAGAGAGTGAAGGAAAAAGGGTATTTCTGCCCTGCATTCCACCTCCACTGCCCCACTCCCCTCAGTATCTGTGAGCATGGAGTAGCAAACCCTTCTAAATCCACTTCTGGGCTGAGCTGAGCTGAAAACCTGGGCTCATGAGGACAAGGCATTCTTAGGGCAGCTCTGCCTTCAGCAAAGGGCCCTGTCACCCTGGCTCACAGGTGACACTGTGGCCTGTCTCCTGCAGCTCTGGGATGCCTGCCTTGCTCACTGTTCCAAAGAGAGGACACAAAATTTGATACCTGTAAGGCCCTGTGGGGCATCTTGAAAAGAGTCTTAAAAAAGAGACTATATCACACATATGCCGTTCAGTTCATAAATGTGTCTACAACTATGTATTTATATATTCTGGACATTGGATGAAAGAATTGGGGAACATGAAGAAACATCTTCCAGCCTCTCAACTATGTCGGCCAAGAGCACTCTCTGTTCATCATCACCAAATAGAGACCTACAATGGCCAAAGAAGGGGAATCCCATGTTTGGGATGGCTGATCCTAACCATAACTTCCACTCCTTTCACTACATTAAAAGAGATGAGTGTGTTGAAAGTCCTTCAGTCTAAGGTAGTTGAGACCCCAAAGGGCTCACTGCTCTTCTGCTTTACTGCTATTTTTGAACTTAACCACCATGACCATTATGTTTTCAGGGAATCTTCTGTAAAATGATTATAAAACTATGCTCTTGGCCCCAAAGTGAAGGTTCTCCAAGTGATCCTTGATGAATTGAACAGTTTCTTCATTGCTGAAAGCATCCCAGAGGTCATCCAATGTCAAGATCATGAACTTGGGCTGGAGCTTGTCCAGCTCAAGGGTCAGGATATCTGGGTCTGGAATGACCACGTTCAGATTTTCAGTGGATAACCCCCCCAGGGATCGAGACATAGCCAGGGTTCCCTGGACCCTCCAGGAGCCATTGAAACTGGTGAAACCACCAACTCTTTTTATCCTCTTTCTTTCCTTCAGCTGGTACAGCTTATGATCATGAGACCAAGGAATGGCTTTCCCATCCTTGTCACACAGGACCCCATGAGAGTCACCCCCATTGGCCATGGCAAGGTCTTTATCTGATAGCAGAGCAATCAAACATGTGGTACCTGCTTCTTCATAAGACACATATTTTCTTTGTCTTTCTCATAGTCCTGTAGATGGCTGTTTGAGGGCCTCTGGGAGTCAAGATTTTATATATTCAGCTGCAGTTTCAGAGCAGCAGTTCCAACCATGTTCCCATCATCCAATAGAAATCTTGGATGAATGTGTCTTTAACTCTTTGGTTGTTGGACTTCCATAAAGTTTGATTTTTTGTGAGTTCTGGTTGTTTTTTTTGTTTGTTTGTTTGTTTTGTTTTTTAATTGTTGCTTTCCCATCTTTCGGTCATACTAGGACGCAAAGCATGTCTACCTGTGTCTCCATCTTGGCCAGAAGTCCCTACTCCATTTTTAAATTACTTTATTGTTCTTCAGTTACAGTTGTCTGCATTTTCTCTTCTGTATTTTTACTCCATTTTATGCTGATGCTCCCTTTGTCAAAAATTAACTGGATATAGAGACTTGGGTTTATTTCTGGGCTCTCTATTCTGTTCCATTGATCTATCTGTCTGTTCTTATGCCAGTACCAGGCTGTTTTGATTACAGTGGCCTTGTAATAAAGTTTGATATTAGGTATTGTGATCCTTCCTACTTTGCTCTTCTTCCTCAAAATTGCAGCAGATATTTGGGGTCGTTTATGGTTCCATGTAAATTTTTGAAATGTTTGTTCTTCATCTGTGAAATATCTCATCAATACTTTAATAGGGATTGCATTGAATCTATATATTGCTTTGGGGAATATGGACATTTTGATGATGGTGATTCTTCCAATCCATGAGCATGGTATATGTCTCCATTTGTTTGTGTCTCCCTTGATTTCTCTCTTCAGTGTTGTGTAGTTTTCTGAGTACAGGTCTTTTACTTCCTTGGTTATGTTTATTCCCAGATATTTTATTTTTCTTGTTGCTATATCAAATGGGATTTTTCCCCCTGATTTCTGCTTTTGATGTTTCATTGTTGGTATACAAAAATGCCTTTGATTTCTGGATATTGACTTTATATCCTGCTGTCTTGCCAAATTCAATTATTAGATCGAGTAGTTTTTGGCCGGAGTCTAGAGGATTTTCTAAGTATACTATCATGTCATCTGCAAACAGCGACAGTTTTGTTTCCTCCTTTCCAATTTGGATGCCTTTTATTTCCTTTTCTTGTCTGATTGCTGTGGCCAAAACTTCCAGAACTATGTTGAATAGAAGTGGTGATAGTGGGCAACCTTGTCTTGTTCCTGATCTTGGTGGGAAAGATTTTAGTTTTTGTCCATTGAGTATAATGTTGGCTGTAGGTTTCTCATATATGGCCTTTACTATGTTGAGGAATGCTCCCTCTATTCCCACTTTGCTAAGTGTTTTGATCATAAATGGATGCTGAATCTTATTGAATGCTTTTTCTGCATTTATTGATATGATCATGTGATTTTTGTCTTTGCTTTTGTTTATGTGATGTATTACATTTATTGTTTTGTGAATATTGTACCATCCTTGCATCCCTGGGATGAATCACACTTGGTCATGGTGTATGATCTTTTTAATGTATTGCTGGCTGTGGTTTGCCAATATTTTGTTGAGGATTTTGGCATCTATGTTCATCAACAATATTGGCCTGAAGTTTTCTTTCTTTGTTGTATCTTTATCTGGTTTTGGGATTAGGATGATGCTGGCTTCATAAAAAGAGTTTGGGAGTCTTATATCTTCTTGGATTTTTTGGAATAGTCTGTGATAAATAGGTGTTAGATCCTCGTTAAATCTTTGCAGAGTTCTCCTGTGAAACCATCTGGTCCATGACTTTTGTGTGTTGGGAGTTTTTTGATTACTGCTTAAATTTAATCTGCTTTTATTGGTTGGTTCAGTCTTTCTGCTTCTTCTTCATTGAGTTTTGTAAGATTATATTTTTCTAAAAATTTGTCCATTTCACCTAGTTTTTCAAATTTCTTGGCATACAGTGCATAGTAGTTTCTTACAATCCTCTGTATTTCTGTGGCATCAGTTGTAGTCTCTCCTCTTTCATTTCTGATTCTGCTGATTTGGGTCCTCTCTCTTGTTTTCTTGATGAGCCTGCTTAAAGGTTTGTCGGTTTTCTTTATCTTTTCAAAGAACCAACTGCTGGATTCATTGATCCTTAGATTGTGCTTTTAATCTCTAAGTCATTTAGTTCTGCTCTGATCTTGGTTATCTTCTTCCCTCTACTTGCTCTGGGCTTTCTTTGTTGTTGTTCTTTGAGCTCTTATAGGTGTAGGGTTAGGTTGTTTGAAACCTTTCTATATTTTTTAGGTAGGCCTGTATTTCTATGAATTTCCCTCTCAGTACTGCCCTCACTGTATCCCATAAGTTTTAGGTTGTTGTGAGTTCATTTTTATTTGTTTCAAGAAGTTTTTTGATTTTTTCTCTAATCTCATTGTTGACCCATCCATTGTTTAATAGCATGCTATTCAATCTCATGATTATGAGTGTTTGGAAATTTTTTCCTTGTGGTTGGTTACTAATTTCAGTCCCTTGTGGTCAGAGAAAATACTTGATACGATTTCATCTTTCTTGAAATTGTTGAGGCTTGTTTTGTGTCCTATCATGTGGTCTATGTTTGAAAATGTTCTATGTGCCTTTGAAAAGAATGTGTATTTAGCTTCTTTGGGGTGAAGCACTCTCTCTATATATATCACTTAAGTCCGTTTCATCTAGGGTATTGTTTGGTGCTACAATATCTTTGTTGATATTTTGTTTGGAAGATCTGTCCTATTTTGATAGTGCAGTGTTAAAGTCCTCTACTATAACTGTGTTGTTGTCAATATCTAATGAAATCCTCCATTCAAAAAAAGATTTTCTTTATGTATTTGGGTGCTCCTATGTTGGGTGCATATATATTTACAATATTTATGTCTTCTTGTGGATTCATCCCTTGAATGTTATGAGATGTCCTTCTGGGTCTCTCTTTATGGCCCTTTTGTGTGTGTGTGTGTGTGAAGCCTATTTTGTCTGATATGAGTATTGCTACCCTGGCTTTTTTTTTCCTGTCTGTTTGCTTGGAAAATTTGTTTTCAGCCCTTGACTTTCAGTCTGTGTAGGTCTTTTGTCCTGAGGTAGGTCTCTTGTAGACAGCATATGTGTGGGTCATGCATTCTTATCCATGCAGCTATTCTATGTCTTTTGATTGGAACTTTCTTTGACCTCTTAAGTGTAAAAGGAATATGTCTATTCCTTTTATTATTGATAGGTACTTATTCATTGCCTTTTTTTGCACTTGTGTTCCCCTATCTCTTTCTCTCTCTCTCTCTCTTCATTCCTTTCCTTAAAGCAGTCCCTTTAAGATCTCTTGCAGAGCTGGTTTGGTGGAGGTAAACTTCTTTTGTCTGGGAAGCTCCTTATTTGGCCTTCTATCTCGATTGAGAGCCTTGCTGGGTAAAGTAGCTTTGGTTGCAGGCCTCTGGTTCTCATTACTTGGAATATTTCTTGCCATTCTCTTCTGGCTTAGAGCATTCCCATTGAGAAGTCACCTGCTAACCTTATCGGGCTCCCTTGTATGTTACTTCTTGTTTTTGCCTCGCTGCCTTTAAGATTCTGTCTTTGTCTTCGAATTTTGCCATTTTAATTACGATGTGTCTTAAAGTGGACCTCTTTGGGTTCCTCTTGATTGGGACTCTCTGTGTTTCCTGGATTTGTGTGACTTTTTCTCTCATTAGATTAGAGAAGTTTTCCATCACTACTTTTTCAACCAAGGTTTCTATCCCTTGCTCCTCTTCTTTTCCTTCTGGTATCCCTATTGTATGGATATTATTACGTTTCATGTTATCCTGAATTTCTTTTAACTCTCCTTCATTCATTCTGAGCCTCTTTTCCTTTTCTTGCTCTTTCTGAGTGTTTTTTTTTAATCTCGTCCTCCAACTCACTGATTTGATCCTCTGCTTCATTGAGCCTGCTTTTGATTCCTTCTACTGTGTTCTTCAGTTCAGAAACTGTATTTTTCATTTCCTCTTGGCCCTTGTGGATAGTTTCTATTTAGTTTTTCATGTTGATATAGTTTGCAGTGAGTTCATTGTAGTTTCCTGTAGTTTCTGGTAATTTGAGCTTCCTGATAACCAATGCTCTGAACTCAATATCTGATAGTTGACTTGCATCTATTTCATTTATCATTCTTTCTGGGGCTTCCTCCTTTCCTTTCATTTGGGTATTGTTTCTTTGTCTTCCCATTGTTTGTGAAACTCTTCTTGTTAGCCTCTGTTTCTTAAATTGATCTGCTCTGACTTCCTGTGTTTATGGTATGAACTTCTATGGTAGAATACCTGTGAGATTCAGTGTTGCAGTCTCTTTAATCTCCTGAGTTCACTGGTCTTGGACTGTCATTTATGTTGGCTCTCTGCATGTCTTTGGGTTTTGATTGTTGTTGGGTCTTTCTTTTGTGGGTCCTTTCCCTAGGTGGATAACTGAGGGTCACTCCATCCGCCATGCCTTGTATTCTGTTGTGCAGGTGTGGACAGGTTTAGTTGAAGCTGATTTTTCTGTGTGAACAAAGCTTTTCTCTAACTCTTCAGTTTTTTGTTGTGTGCGATCTCTCCACCAATTGGTTGTGTTTCCAGGTCAGTCCTGGATTGAGGTTAGTGTGGGCTCCAATTCCTCCTTCACCTTCTTCCATTCTTTTTTTGTTGTTGTTGGTGGTGGTGGTTCCTTTGTTGGTGGATTTCTTCTTCCAGCAAGTGTACTGGTGTTCGTTGCTCCCACCTTGCAAGTTCTCTGGAGTAGCAAAGTGGAATTTGTCTCACTGTCTCTGTTTTCTGGGACGACCCCTGTTTGGGTCTAATGCTGGTCTTTTCACAGCTCCAGGTTTTAATGTCTCTCTGTTTGATTACTCAATGTCCCCTAAATTTTTGTCTCCAATCTTATTATGCTGAAATACCATTGGCTGTTCACTCTGTTCCTCAGGAGATCAGCTAGGTGTTTCACCAGTGGGCAGAGGGAAGTGGACTTTGCTCCCACCTGTCTCACCACCATCTTCCCAAAACCTGAATGTTTCTTCTTTAACTCCTTGGTTGTCAGACTTCCATAAAGTTCAATATTCTGTCAGTTCTGGTTATTTTTTGTTTTTAAATTTGTTGTTGTCCTTCTTTTGGTTGTGGGAGGAGTCAGTGTGCATGCGCCTATGCCTCCACTTTGGCCAGAAGTCTATATTTTAAAATATTTTCAATTGTATTTGAAAGGGGATGACACTAAATGAAATCGATTATGGATACTTGGTGTGAGGCTTGAGGGAGGACATATTTTCATTTTATGAATTTGGAAAACAGAGACGCATTCCCTACTTGGGCTATGTGGTTTCTTTCTTTAATATGATCTAGAAGATACATTTGTGTGGAACAGATCACTGCCATAGGATACATACATGTTGTCAAATGGATTCTGATGTTCCTTGAAAGTTCCAAGTCTGGGAAAATTGTAGGAAAGGCCATCAATGTGGGCTTTCTCCATGTCTGAAGATGATGTATTACATGGAAATGAAAAGAAAAATTGGTTGTGAAGGAACACTTTGTGGGACACAGAGTCTGCATTGTCACCACAATGAGAATGATTTGTAGGGCCATTCTCATCAGAAGACAAAGCATATGATTCTGTCAGCCTTACCAGTATCTACATTAACCAAAATTTCTCTTTCAGAAAAACCAAAAACAGAGGTACACTCATGTCCTTCATGTTCTCAGGCCTTATTCAGTCACATATTGCTCAGCCATCATGTGAAACACAGTCACACCTCTCAAATTCTCCCAGAAACACCTGTAGTTTCCTACAATCACAGGAATTCTTCCCAATCAGAATCAGCAGCATCAATATGCCAATACACAGAGCAGGAATGACAAGGATGAATATCAAGAGGTCAAAGGAAGTTCCAATCTTTGCTTATCCTCAATAACCTGGACTGTTCCTGCATTTTCAGTGTTCTCAGGCACCTGGACTATATCAGTGTCTGCAGTGTTTTCAAACACCTAGAGTATCCCGGTGTTTTTTGTTTCTCTGTTTTCAAACACCTGGACTATTGCAGCTTCTGCAGTGTTTTGAAACATTTTGATTATCCCAACATTTTCATGGTTCTCCAACACCTGCACTATTCACAGAATCTGAAGTCTTCAATCATCTGGACTTTTCCAGCCTAGATAAATTTTACAAACCATGAAGTATATCAATATCTGTAACGTTCTCAAACTGTTGGAGTACCCTAACATATTCAGTGTTTTTAAACACTTGCACTACGCCATAATCTGCAATTACCTCAAATATCTGGGCTATTCTCAGCCTTCTTAGGTTTTTTTTTTTTTATTTCTAACAGCTGGAGTATCCCAGCATCTGCAATGTCCTCAAATACCTGGTGTATGCCAGTATTTTTCTTCTTTTAATATCTGGACTATTCTAGTGTTGGAAATATTCTCAAACACTAGGAATATTCCTGAATCTTCAGAATTGTCAAACACCTGATCTTTATTAGCATCTTCATGTCTTAAAAAAAAAACCTGTACTAATTCCAACATCAGCAATGCTCTCAAATACATGGACTATCCCAAGCATTTTAAGTGTTCTAAACACTGAATTGTCCCAGTATTTTCAGTGATTTCAAATACATGGATTATCCTATCATCTTCTGTTTCTCAGATATCTGCACCCTTCCACCATCCACAAGGTTGTCAAACACCTTAAATAGCACAGATACTGGGCTATTCCAGTATATGCAGTATATTTAAACACTTGGACTATTCCTGCATCTGCTGCATTCAGAAACCTGTACTTTCCTAGAGTCTTCAATGTTCTCAAATATCTGGACTACCCTAGCATTTTTAGTGTTTCCAAGCACAGATACTAACCCAACATCTGCAGTGTTCTCTAAATCTGGATTACCCCAGCATCAGCAATGTTCTAAAATACCTTGACTATTCCACTATTGCAGGGTTCCCCAATGCCTGTATTATTCCAGCATCTTCAGCGTTCTCAAACACAGGACAATCCCAGCTTCTTCCATGATCTCAAACACTTTTATGATTGCAGTGACTGCAATGTTATCAAACATGAGGACAATTCCAATATCTTCAGTCCTTTAAACACAGCATTATCCTGCTGTCTGTTCTTAAACACCTGGATTTCACGTAATCTACAGTGTACACAAACATCTGGATATTCCAGCATTCTGCAAATTTCTCAATCACGGGACTGAGACTATTGTAGAATCTTTTTGTTCTAAAATATCTGTACTACCCCAATGACTGCAATGTCTTCAAGTGCATGGAATAATACAGAATTTGCCATGTTTTCCAACTACTGATGATACCAAGTGTCTTTTTTTCCCTCAAGCATCTGAACTATTCCATTGGCCTCATTGTTATCAACATCTGGACTATCCAGCATCTTCATTGTTTGAAACACGAGGATAAATTTGTGACTGCAATGTTTCTAAACACTTGGACTACCCAGCATCTTCAATGTTCTAGAATACAAGGTATTACCAGTGTCTTTTGATTATGAAATTCTAGACTATCCCAACATTTGCAATATTCTCAAACACCTGGAGTATCCCAGCAGCTGCAATGTTCTTAAACATGTGGATTATCACAGTTGTTCTAGTGTTCTCAATACCTTTACTTTTTCACAGCATCTTTCAGAGGTGGATCCTGTCCTGCAGAATCCATATGCTATGGCCAATTTGTAAATAATTCCACACATGAATCCTGTGGGGTAGAAAACTCAGGGACTAAGCGACCCCCCTCTGAGTTAGAGAGAGCCAGAAAGAAAGGGCCGGAGAGCGAGCTGGAGAGCAAGAGTCCAGGAGTGGACTGGAGAGAGCAAGGGGGCCCAAAGCAGCTTGGAATGCCTCGGCCACCCTCTCCAGAGGAGAGAGCACCCTGACCCCTGTCTTGACAGGCTTTTATTGTCTTTCTGGGCATATTACATGGAGGGTGGTTTTCATTTACTATGCACAGGTCCTCATCAGGTGATAGACAACAAAGGAGGGCACATCAAAGGAGGATATTTGTAAATGTAAAGGCAAAAGGGATTGGGCGGGACTTGAGAGTTTGTCACAGACTTTCAGGAAACCACTCTGAAGATAACAATCAGTGTTTGCTGTTTTAGTCCAGGGTAAGAGAGCTTTTTAGCAAAAGCAAGTCTTAACTCCAGGAAATGCACGTCTAATTTACCCACAGGAATACCTGTCCATGCATGTGGGGCCTGATGTCCAACTCACTTCTCACTGAGGTTTTTATAATCAGTGAAACTGGAGCTTTGGGTCCCACAACACGTGGAACAGTTCCCTATATCTTTAGTGTCCTCAAACACATTGAAATTCCAGCATCTCTATGTCTGCTTATTTTCAAACCATGGGTAAATTTCAAGGTCTGCAATATTCTCAAATACCCAGAGTATCCCAGGTCTGGAAGTGTTTCCAAACATGTGGACTATTATCAGCATAAATGGTGTTCACAGCACTGAACTATTTCAACATCTTTAGTGTTCCCAAATACCTGAACAATCCCAGTGTTAACAATGTTCTCAAACACCTGGAATCTCTTTGTTAACCAGAAACAATATTTCACATTACAGAGAAACACACCCTTTGAGAATGTAAGGATGTGTACATAAAAATGTTTGGAGGCATTTTCCAATAGTTTTTCATGAAAATCAACATGGGGCACATTCACAAAGTTTCTCACAATACCTAGGAAGTACTAGACAGAGCCAATACAAAGTAAGAAACATTATACAAAATAGCTGTCATTTTGTTTGTCAGTTCTTTAGGAAATGTAAAAATGTGGAAAAAGATCAGTGAAAAAATGGGACTGTCCATGAATAACTGGGCTGTTTGCATGTTGGTTCTTAATAGTTTAATAAAATCTTTACAGAGGTGTTCTGTAGCATTTTGACAACTGCCATCACGTTTGAAGATACTGTCTCCACCAGATTGTCTCAATATAATAAATGTGTCATGTTCCCTACACCCACACTTGGATGCTGGGTAGTGTGACAGGTAAACAAAGGTCTCTCACGTGTGCAGGGCTACCAGCTCAGACATAGCTTGGAGTCCAATCTTGTTGGCGCTGGTGCAGGTGGGAGAAGAGTCTGTGATCATCTGTATTGTAGACAAAAGGCCAGGAGCACATTCGCAGAACTGTTTGAACTTGTAGGACAGGAGGGTGTCTTCCATGACACCAGGAATGTGCCTCATTAGGGTCTGGACTCAGATGGTGTGGGGAATTATCAGCTTGCTCCACACCAGCTTGAACCCAAAGATAACCTGTAGACTGTTAAAGAAGTTCTCTCCAAATTATGATCACATTCGTTGCCATGTTGTAAAGCTTTCACTGGGACTGATGGCCTTGACGGGTGCCTTCTGGTGGGTGTGAGCATTGTGCCACCACCTGGGTTTGCAGTTGTGCACAAGTGTGTTGTGAGACAGGACAAGCAGGTGGCCATCCACATTTGCTGAGATTGACACAGCAAGCTGGAATTTCCACATTCTTGAGGGTTGCCTGCATTCTTCCAACACTTCTGATGGCACCTGAGGAAAAACTTTAGAATCTGTCAATGACTATAGAGTCTGAGGGTGTCTCATTTCTATTGCCACAACTTGTCCCATCATAGCCCTGGCTGCACATGGTATTGTGTGTCCAATACACTTGGCCCATCTTGCCCTGAACTTTGTAGACAATGGCCTGTTTGCTCATTGAACCCATGAGGTGAACATATAGATCATCCTGTTCTGACTCCGTGGCTGTCCAACTGATGGACTTTAAAGTGAATGCCATTGCTTCTTTTCCAATTGTTGGGCTCCTTCTCTTCCTCCACAAAGCCCACTAAAGTGGTTCCTTCAATCTCCATGGCAGCTCCTGCTTGTTGTAGAGTGTCAGGCTGAAGTGGGCTGAGGGGTAATACCATGTATTCATACTTATCCTTAGAGGATGATTTTGTGATCCTTGATTGAAATAATTATATATACTTAATAAATATCTATTTATACATATATAAATATATACATGATGCCTTGCTTTGATATCTCCACTGACTCTGTCACACACAAACCCTGGGTGCACACACAAAAGGTGCATGCAGTGCCTGATATCCTTGGCCCTCCCCAGCCCCACCTGTCGGTCTGGACTCTTACATTGGCCTTCCTGGCACCTTGATATTAGTACACACTAAATTGGAGCCATCTAATTGTCCATGAAGCTCTTGGGAGGATTTCCATAATTTACTTTTCTCTTTTTATTTTTTGTTTAATTACAGTTATTTGCATCCTCTACCCTCCCCTTGTCCCTTCC
Source organism: Micronycteris hirsuta (assembly GCA_004026765.1). Lineage (NCBI taxonomy): Eukaryota > Metazoa > Chordata > Mammalia > Chiroptera > Phyllostomidae > Micronycteris > Micronycteris hirsuta. Next base: position 32,497 of record PVJI01018070.1, read on the forward strand.
CCTCCCATCCCACCTTCACCCCCAGCCTCCCTCCTCCCTCTTAGTTCTGTCCATGTGTCCTCTACAGTGATTCCTGAAAACCCTTCTCCCCATTGTCTCCTCCCCCCTATCCCCTGTCTATTGTTAGACTGTTCTTAATTTCAGTGTCTCTGGTTATGTTTTGCTTGCTTTCTGCTATTGTTGGTTATGATCCGGTTAAAGGTGAGATCATATGGTATTTGTCCCTCACTGCCTGGCTTACTTCACTTAGCATAATGCTCTCCAATTCCATCCATGCTGTTGCAAAGGGTATAAGCTCCTTCTTACTCTCTGCTGCGTGGAATTCCATTGTGTAAATGTACCATAGATTCTTTTTTTTTTTTTGAAATCTTAATTTTTTTATTTAATTAATTTTTTGCTTAATTACAGTTATTTGCATCCTCTTCCCTCCCCCTCCCTTTCCCTCCTGTCCCAACCCCCCAGCCTCTCTCCTCCCCCTTAGCCGCGTCCATGTGTCCTCTACACTGATTCCTGAAAACTCTTCAACCTATTGTCCCCCCCCTCCCCAGTCTATTGTTAGACTGTTCTTAATTTCAAAGTCTCTGGTTATGTTTTGCTTGCTTTCTGCTTTTGTTGGTTATGATCCAGTTAAAGGTGAGATCATATGGTATTGGTCCCTCACTGCCTGGCTTACTTCACTTAGCATAATGCTCTCCAGTTCCATCCATGCTGTTGCAAAACGTATAAGCTCCTTCTTCCTCTCTGCTGCGTAGAATTCCATTGTGTAAATGTACCATAGTTTCTTGATCCATTCATTTGTAGATGGGCACCCAGGTTGTTTCCAGCACTTAGCTATTGTGAATTGTGCTGCTATGAACATAGGAGTGCAAAGGTTCTTTTGAATTGGTTTTTCAGGATTCTTAGGGTATAATCCCAGTAGTGGAATTGCTGGGTCGAAAGGCAGTTCCATTTTCAATTTTCTGAGGAAGTTCCATACTGTTTTCCACAGTGGCTGCGCCAGAATGCATTCCCACCAACAGTGCAGTAGGGTTCCCTTTTCTCCACATCCCCTCCAACAGTTATCTGTTGCTTTGTTGATGATGGCCATTCTGACTGGTGTGAGGTGGAATCTCATTGTGGTTTTAATTTGCAACTCCCTGATGGCTAATGATGTTGAGCATCTTTTCATATGATTCTCGGCCCTCCGTATGTCTTTTTTCGAGAAGTGTCTGTTCAAGTCTTTTGCCCATTTTTTAATTTGGTTTTTTGTCTTCTTGGAGTGGAGTCATATGAGTTCTTTGTATATTTCGGAGATCAGACCCTTGTCTGTGGTATCATTGGCAAATATGTTTCCCATACGGTTGGTTCTCTTTTTATTTTAATACTATTTTCTTTAGCCCCACAGAAGCTCTTTATTTTGATAAAATCCCATTTGTTCATTCTTTCTTTTATGCCCCTAGCTCTAGGGGACATATCATTGAAGATGTTGCTGCATGGAATGTCTGAGATTTTCCTACCGATGTTTTCCTCTAGAACTTTTATGGTGTCACGACTTACATTTAAGTCTTTAATCCACCTTGAATTTATTTTTGTGTATGGTGTAAGTTGGTGCTCTAGTTTCATTTTTTTGCATGTAGCCATCCAGGTTTCCCAACACCATTTGTTGAAGAGGCTATTTTTATTCCATTTTATGCC
>PVJI01018071.1:0-34169 GCA_004026765.1 Micronycteris hirsuta
GAGAGAACAGGAGGTCTGTTCAGGAGGTAGGGGTCAGCAGGGACAACCTTGGGCAATAGGCAAAGTAAACTCCAAGTATGGTGGGTCAGCAGAAACGGCCCAGGTGGGTCAGCAGAAGCGGCCCAAGGCAATAGTCAGAGTAAACACCAAGTACGGTATTAACCCGGAAGGGCCGACAGCATCAAGGAAAATTTCAAAAGGAAAAGTTTGTACCTCAGCAGCACACCTTGCCCCTGCCGAGATAACCTAACCGCAAACTTTCGCTTCTGTAAACAGGCTTGCTTGTTTGTTCCCCACCATAAAAGGGCATAGCTGTAAGCGTTAGGTGCGACTCTCCTTTGCAGCCCCTCTGGGCATCCTGAGAGTTCGCCCCTGCACAGGTAAAACAATAAACCATCTTTGTGCACCCCTGAAAGTCTCCATCGTCTTTTGGTTCTCGCGAAGTGGGATACAACACCAACACCTGGTTCTTGGCCTTCTTTGGCTCTGAAACTAAGAAAAAAATTTATGTTGTCTCCCAGCTATCCAGTCTATGGTATTTTATATATATATATACTGAATGGACTGACAGAGAGTTTTGTTTTTAGGGAAATTATTCAAGCAATTAGAATTAGAAAATAGAGAGCCATGTCTTATACCAGATTCGATACTATAATATTTGATGTTTTAATAACTCTTGGAATATATTAATGATCTATCTTAAACTTTGACACAGCTGGTAACTGAATTTGATGTTGCATAATTCAAATATCTTGAGAAGATTGTGAGTCAAAACTTTAGGTGTTATCTGAATCTTTCTCTAGATTATTATTTCAACCTCATACTTGACATATTGGGCTACAGATTTTTATTCAATGTTCTCCTGTAAAATCAGTAGAGTGAGCCACACGTTTTCATTTTAATAACATCTGAAAGACCACCTTTTCTATCCCTGTACGATGATGTCAATTATGGAAATACAAAATGCATTTTAATGACCTAAATGATCCATAGAAATATTATACTTATTGTGACCATCTGAAAAGTGAAATCCAAGATGTGGCAGAAAAATAAATCCTTAAAACATCATTGTAAACAGGAGGTCTGAACTCATTGAATTTTATTATATGCATGAACAGTTCCTGGAACAATAGAAAAATATGCAGGCAAATACTGCTATGTAAGGCAGATGTTGGCCTTCTTACCACCCACTGTAAATGAAAAGCAAGTTTAGGTTCTTGTATATAGATAATTTAGAATTAGCCTGTGCAGAGGGAAAAACAGTGAAGAAATAATCACCAAGCAGGTCCTGCAGTACTTTGATTACTGGTGGTATTCTTTTTAAAGTAACATGTAAACCGAGTATGAAATAGTCAGTTGCAGTCATACTGGGCAGGGGATAAGTTAAATTATAGCCGCAGAGCTGTCTAAACATAATCAAATAAATAAAATGTTCAATGAGGGAAATTGTACATCGCTAACAGTGCCAGAACTACATTCTAAGGGCCAAGCCAGGAACCATGGCATTAGCAGAAACTAAGATTTCTTCTTTCCTAGAGAGTTGGCTCAGAATTCACTTCCTTCTCCTCCTTTGCTTTCTTTCTAAATTGCCAGCAACAAATTTGGCCCACGAGGGCAGGGGGACTAAATCACAATCTGTATCACTCTATGGCCGAGTTCCAAATGGCTTAGGCACATGGCAGCAGAGGTGGTGACAAGAGCTCTCCTTCTTGAGAAAGTGGGTACCGTTCCCTTGCAGGAGAATGCAGCACACTACATGTGGGAATAATCAGCGGCAGACAAACCAGCCATAGACCCCAAGGGAAAGTAACAACAGGAATTAGGTCAAATTGGAAGTCTTTGCCAAGAACTTGATTTTTAAAAAATGGTATTGTTGAAAATTGTTCCTCTAAAACAATAAGCAGGGTGTTGGGAAAAATAGGTGGACAAGCTCCAGTTTCTGGTGCAGAAAATCATGATGGAGTACCTGGAAATAATTACAAGTCCATTTCTTGTTCCAGGGAGCAGACTGAGGAGATTATTTCAGCCTCTTTTCACATCGTGTTAAGTATCTTGTAAACATATGCTATTGCATGCTCAGAGGATGTAGGAATAATTAATTTATTGACTTGTTCAACATTTTTTAGTGGTTTGGCGTGTCAGTCAGCAATTAACAAAATATTAAGAGTCTACTCTGAACACCACACTGTGCCAAAGGATGAGGGAGATTTCAAGTGGTAAGTGGTACTATTCTTGCCTTCGAGAACTGACGGAGTCACTAAAGTCACAAAGCAAATATGTTTGCACGGAGAGGCCGCTGATTCTAAGCACCACAAAAAAATATAGACAGTGAGTGGTGCAGAATTTCCTAATGGGAGGTTTCAGGAAAAAGATGAGATCACAAGAGATCATAAATGATACAAGGTTTTTATGTATGTGAAGAAAAGATATGTCAGATCAAGACCAATATGGAAAGAGACAGAGAAGAAATTGATTATGGTGTTTAGGACACAGAAAGAAAAAAATTCAACTGAACAAAATGGTAAGTTTAAACATTTTGTCATGAAACTAGCTTTGGTTGCTGTGGCTCAGTGGATTGAGCAGAAGTCTGTGAACTGAAAGGTCACCGGTTTGATTCCTAGTCAGGGCACAAGCCACGGTTGTGGGCCAGGCCCCCAGAAGGGGGCCCACAAGGGGCAACTGATCAATGTATGTCCCATTCATTGATGTTTCTGTCCCTCTCTTTCTTTCTCCCTTCCCCCCTTTCTAAAAATAAATATAATCATTTAAAATAATAAACAAATAAACATTTTGTCATGTAACTAAAATATTATTGTATAAAGAATGTTATAGAGCAGAGGATAAAATATGGCAAGGAGGGGAATGGCAGAGCTGGAGATAGATGTGCTGAGGAATAAGTGGTCCAAGCATGTGATAACATAAGGCATGATATGAACCGGCACAGTGGGAGAGAAGTTAGAAAAGGAACAAATCTGAGACATACTGGTTAGGGAAGCATCTTATTTTGCAAAGAACACTGAATTTGGAGTCAGTAACCTGTATTTTAACCCAAATTTATTGCTACTTATATAAGCTTGATCACGTACCTTCCTCACTGAGTCATTTTTTTTAAGATTTATTTATTTATTTTTAGAGAGAGGAGAAGGAAGGGAGAAAGAGAGGGAGAGAAACAGCCATGTATGGTTGCCTCTCACATGGCCCTCACTGGGGACCTGGCCCGCAACCCAGGCATGTGCCCCGACTGGGAATCGAACTGGGACCCTTTGGTTCCCAGCCCGCGCTCAATCCACTGAGCTACACCAGCCAGGCCTCACTGAGTCATTTTTTTCCTCATTTGAAAAATAAATGTTATTGCCTGGCTGGTGTGTAGCTCAGTGGACTGAGCGCGGCCTAGGAACCAAGCAGTCCTGGTTCGATTCCCAGTCGGGACACATGCCTGGGTTGCAGGCCGGGTCCCCAGTGAGGGCCATGTGAGAGGCAACCACACATGGCTGTTTCTTTCCCTCTCTTTAAAAATAAATAAATTTTTAAAAAATAAAAAAATAATAAATGTTATTAACAAAAATCTCTAAAATTTTTCTTGATAACTCTGAAATTCCATGATTCTAGGAGAATGTGGTACTGGGACTGAGGCAGCTGAGGAAAAAAATATGATGTAACTAGGAAATGACTGTGAAATGTTGAGGCTGAGAAATTTATAGATTCGCTGTACCTATCATTAGGCAAGACAGGATTCAGACAGTAATCAGCTTTATGGGAATGTGTTTTTAGAGTTAATCTTTAGATGAGCCATGCAAAATGCCATAAAGACAGCCAGATGATTATATCCAGGAAGAAGTAGGAAGCAGTAGGGTTTTGAGATGGAATGAGATAGAAGAAAAATCCATAGAGGCGATATGATACTCGCTTTGCCTGGTATTGAGGACAATAAAAAGAACCATGGAAATTGAAACCAAGTAAGGCAACCATAACAATCAATGAACAAAATGCTACTGTTCGATGACCTTTGTTTTTCTTATTAAAATGGATTGATGTCAGCAAAATGATGAAGTAGGATGCTTTAGACCTTTGTTTTTCCAAGGAAACATCAAGTAAATAAGGATAAATGGAAGAAAGAGTTTTGTGGGAGTGCTAGTAATCAGTCAAGGATCTACAAAAAACAAAGCAAATCCTGATCAATGAAAGGGCAAGCTCAAAAATCCGATGCCTTTTTTTCCTATTTTGACCCACCCCTTCCTTGGTGTGGTGCAGCAGGAAGAAGCTGCTCAATTCCCGATTTCTTCTTTCAGGTGAAAAGAAATGAGTGGGACAACTTTGCAACATTCTGGACTATTTGGGAGCTCCTGTGGGACAGGATTGACATGCCACAGAGCTCAGATAGGAATAGCACAACATAACTCAAATCTCAGGTCGGGATAAAACACAGAAAACAGTACTGGATTCTGCAGCATGTGAAAGCTACAGGGGGAATACAGACAAGCAGAAGCTTGGAGATAACATATTACAAGATGCGGAATAAAACGAAATGCCTAAGAGTCAAAAGACACAAACAGAAAAGAGACACTTAGTGAAATTAAGACATTTAAAAACAGCTGTGCATGTGGGGGGCGGGGCTTGGAGGAAACACATGCACACATAGGACCAGGAAGATGCATGCTTAGTAAAGACCTGAAAAAATTTGCATGCCAGCGTAATTAGTGAAGTTCCCCTCCTATAAAGCCAGTCAGCAAAGACTAGAAGAGCCCAGTTGGTGGAGTTCGGTGGATTGAGTGCAGACTTCTGAACCAGAATGGTTGCAGGTTTGATTCCCAGTCAGGGCACATGCCTGGGTTGCGGGCCAGGTCCGCAATAGGGGGCGTGTGAGAGGCAACCACACATTGATGTTTCTCTCCCTCTCTTTCTCCTCCCTTTACCCTCTCTAAAAGTAAATAAATAAACCTTTAATAAACAAGACTAGAAGAAGTGGTTCTTTTTTCAAGTTTACAATTATTCAACAAATAATCATAAGGCATATGAAGGAAGAGTAGATATGGATCATTTCTTTAAAGATTTTATTTATTTTTAGAGAGAGGGGAAGGGAGGGAGAAAGAGAGGGAGAGAAACATCGATGTGTGGTTGCCTCTCACATAGCCCCCACCAGGGACCTGGCCTGCAACCCAGGCATGTGCCCCGACTGGGAATCGAACCGGGACCCTTTGGTTCCCAGCCCGCGCTCAATCCACTGAGCTACACCAGCCAGGGCAACATGGATCATTTAAAGAAAATAAATATTCAGAACCGGACCCTAAACAAGCACAGGCTCGTGAGTCACTAAACCAAGACTTTAAAACAATGGTTTCAACATGCCCCAAAACTAGAAGTAAACACAGACAAATAAAATCAGGAAAATGACATATGAAACCATTGACAACATTAACAAAGTCAGGGAAGTTATTTTTAAAATGAAGAATAAATTATGGAACTAGAAAACGCAATAACAAACCTAACATTTACTAGAGGTATTTAAAAAGCAGATTAAAACAGGAGTGGTAATAGTGAACTTCAAGTCAGATTATGTGAAATTACTAAATCTCAAGAATAAAAAACGAGGAGTAAAAAGAACAACAACAACAAAAGGAATGAAGAAAAATGGACAGAGCCTAAGAAACTGAAGAGATACCATGAAGAGGAACGATAACACACACTATGAGAGCCCAAGGAGGAGAGAGAAAAGGGCACAGAATTTATTTGAAGAAATATTAGACCCAAATTTCCTAATTTTAGAAATGCATAGATCTACAAATAAAAGAAGTTTAATAATCCAGAATGGACGACTCCAAAGAGACCCACATGAAAACTAGTTATAATCAAACTGTATAAAGCCAAAGATAGCAAATGCTGAAAGGGAAAAAAAAAAGCAAGTAATTACATTCAAGGAATACTCAATACAATTAGCAGTGGATATCTCAGGAGAAACTTTGTATGACAGAAAAGTTAATAAAGAAAAAACTGTCAACTGAGAATTCTGTATCTGGCCCAAAAATGTCCTTGAAAAGTAAGGGAGAATTTAAGACTTCCCAGATTAACAAAATTCAAATGATTTCATTACCATTATTATATCTATCTGCTATAGAAAAAATTATTAAAGAGAGTCCTTCAAATTGAAATGGAAGGACTCTAGCCAGCAAATCTAATCCAGTCAAAAATATAAAGTTCTCTGAAATGTCCTTCACATGGAGAAACGGGAGTGACATCAGCATTGTGGCAGTCTAAAACACTCCTTTTCCAAAAAATAAGTAGACATTCATCCAAGAACAAAAGCATCTTTGTTGGAGCTATGAGATTCAGCACCACAGGCAGAGGAAAACAACAAGATTAGGCTCACCCACCTGTCTGTCTGGTAATAGACAGACAGACCTCCACATGGAATGCTGAACTAGTCAGGGAGTAAACCTTCCCCAACGCCTCTCATTGCAGTCATTAAAAACCTCGGAGAGTGCTGCTGTGAGAGATACCTGCGGATGAGAGGAAAAATGCAAAAGCCCCGCCTTCCTAAGGGGAGATTCCAGGGTACCCTCAGGGTACAAATTGTTTGGGCACAGCCGAGATGGTTAAGAAGTTTACCAGCACCCTGGCTGGTGTGGCTCAGTGAATTGAGTGCCAGCCTGAGAGCCAAAGGGTTGCCGGTTCGATTCCCAGTCAGGACACTTGCCTGGGTTGGGGCCAGGTCCCCGTTGGGGGGCACAGGAGGGACAGCCATACATTGGTGTTTCTCTCCCTCTCTTTCTTCCTCCCTTTCTCGCTCTAAAAATAAATAAAATCTTAAAAAAAAAACAGTTTACCAGCACCAACTACCACCCATTCCTATGCAAAACAACACTGCATAGGAATGAATTATGGCGGCAACCTCACCCGCAGCGGTAAGGTGTTACCATGAGCGAATGCCCCACTGTCACAGTGTCACAGGGCACAGCTGGAGAAATCACACAGAAAAATCCCCATGACTGGGAAGATGCAGGAAATTGATAAAAAGAGGCAGATAAGAAAAGCAAAAGTGACAAAGTGGCTATTGCTGACTGCTCTTAGCAGAAACTCCACCCACAAGCCTCTGGAGTACCCACCTGGGGACAGCCGTATTGGGTCCACAGGTGCTCCCAATACCCTACAAACTAAAGCCACGCTCCACACCCCCCACTTGTGTGCTACATTTAACTGTGGTAAAAACAAACTCTGCTAGACAGTGAGGGCACTCAGGACACAGTCCACATCCACAGGAAAGGGAGAAACCCAAAACTTGACTGATCCGTGCCACCATCGGAAAAATATAAAATGTTTTTAGTAGCCAGACTGGTGAGTTTGTTGGAACCAGAGAAAACAAAATGCTTAAGAAGTCTGCCACAAGGAGAAGCAAGAACAGTGGAACAAGTGTATCCATACACAGGCAGAGAATACTCCATAGAATAACAGCAGCATGAAAAAAATACTCTGAAGGCAACTAGCAAAGATTAAAGGAAATATCTGTTACTTCGAATGTGAAAGGAGCAACAGAAAACTACAAGGAACATGGAAAATCAAGAAAATTGCCCCCCAAAAGAAGGTTCAAAGTGAGATATTTACCAAAGATATAGAAATTATAATAAATAATCTGGCAAAAATTCTAGAACTGAAAAACTGAGTGAATGAACTAATAAATGCAACAGAGTGCGTCTTCAGTTGAGGACAGCAAATGGAAAACAAGGTGATGGAGGACTCAAATGTTGGAAAACATTTAGTTTCCGGTAATAGCTAATAAGCTTGGTAATCAATGTAAATAAAAACCTATTGTTTCAGGAACCGAATGTACAATCCACCCTGACTGCAGGAGACCATAAGTTGAACCTTTGTGCCTCAGGAGGACTGCAAGCAATCAAGATGGGATCTGAGCCATTGTGCTCCAGGGTGAGAAGCCCCAGGACACAGATGAAGGGATACTGCAGATTTTATCTGATTAACTTTTTCCCTGAATTCCAAACCCCTAACCTACACTTTTCTTCTCCTTATAAAGAGTCGGTTTAAAATGGAACTTAAGGCAGTATGTTAGGGTACAAACCCACCATCTTCTCAGATCTCTGACCATCTGAATAAAGAGCCCATACACGTTCAATCCCTGTCTCTCTTATTGGGTCTGGTACTGACAGGCAGCATGAATGCAGGCTTCTCCTGTTTCAAAGGGAGTCAAGAACACTCAGTAAAGCAAGGGACTATCTCTTCAACAAGAGTTGTAGAGAAAACTAGATAACCACAAGCAAACGTAAAATTGAACCTCTATTTTACACATTTCACAAAAATTTAACTCAAAATGTATTAAATACTTACCATATTTTTTGGACCATAAGACAGGTTTTAGAGGAGGAAAATAGGAAGAAAAATTTTGAAGCAAAAAATGTGCTAAATATTTAATAACATAAATAACATAACATCTCACCAATGTAAATGTAAACAGCCAGGTAAGCCACATTTGGACTATAAGACACACCTCCATTTTCCTCCCAAATTTGAGGGGTAGGGAGTCTGTCTTATAGTCTGAAAAATACGTTAAATTTCAAAGTTGATGTAAATATTCTATAAGGAAACATTTGGATGAAAATTCCTTGACATTGGTCTTGGAATGACTTTACATGACACCAAACAAAAGCAAAAATCAGCCCTGGCTGGTGTAGCTCAGTGGATTGAGAGCGGGCTAGGAATCAAAGGGTCCCGGTTCGATTCCCAGTCAGGGCACATGCCTGGGTTGCAGGCCAGGTCCCGGTGAGGGCCATGTGAGAGGCAACCATACATTGCTGTTTCTCTCCCTCTCTGCCTCCCTCCCTTCCCCTCTCTCTAAAAAAAAAAATAAATAAAAATAAAAAAATCTTAAAAAGCAAAAATCACTTAAGTGTAAATACATAAAACAAATAAGCTTCAGCATAAGATTTGGCACAGCAAAATAGACTTTAAGAGAAAAAAACTCGTAATAAACAAAGAAGGGCACTATATAATGATGAAGGATTAATTTATAAAGAAGTTATAACCCTTGTAAATATAATATATACCATCAGAATTTCTACATATATGAAGCCATCACTGAGTGAATTGTAAAGTCCAAAAGACATCTTTAAAATAATAATAGGCACTGTAAAGTACAGCACAGAGAATAAAAAATAGTAATAAGTAAAACAAAAATAGGTGACTTTATTACTCCACTTTATTTTATTTTTTAAAATTTTATTTATTTATTTTTAGAGAGAGTGGAAGGGAGGGAGAAAAACACCAATGTTTGGTTGCCTCTCACATGGCCCTCACTCGGGACCTGGCCCGCAACCCAGGCATGTGCCTTGACTGGGAATCGAACCAGGATCCTTCGGTTCCCAGCCTGCGCTCAATCTACTGAGCTACACCAGCCAGGGCACTCCACTTTAAATAATGGCTAGAACAACCACAAAGAAGATGTGCAGGTAGATTCAAGACCTGAACAACACTAAACACAAGTTGAACTTAGACATATGCAGAACACTCCACCCCCAAACAGGAGAATACTTATTTTCTCAAGTTTATATAGAACATTCTCTGGGTTAGTCCACATGTGATTCCACAAAGCAAGCCTTAATAAATTTTAAAGCACTGAATTCAAACAAAGTATCTTTACTGATCACAATGGAATGATACTAGAAAACAGCAGAAGGCAAAATGAAATCCAAACATATGTAGAAATTAAACAACATACGCCTTTTATCCTAATGAGTAAATACCAACTCAATGATTAGAGATGAGAGTCACGTATCCTACCAATCTCACCCCTTCCCTTCTGATTCATTATTATTGCATATTCTATTTCTGTGTACACACACCTGCTTTATAATTCTTTGCTGGAATCAGACTTAAAATTAAGAATATTGATATACTTTTTTCTAAAATTAAATTATAATAGACATATAACATACTACTTTCAGGAATATAATATAAGGATTTGATTTTTTTTTAAAGATTTTATTTTTAGAGGATAAGGGAGGGAGAAAGAGAGGGAGAGAAACAGCAATGTATGGTTGCCTCTCACATGACCCTCACTAGGGACCTGACCTGCAACCCAGACATGTGCCCTGACTGGGAATTGAACCGGGACCCTCTTGTTCCCAGCCCACACTCAGTTCACTGAGCTACACCAGCCAGGGCCAGGATTTGATATTTTTATATGTTTTGAAATGACAACCACAATTAGGCAACTTAACATTCATCCTTATACATAGTAATATAACAGGATTCTTTTGATTAGAATTTTAAAAATCTACTCTCTTAACAACTTTTATAGCTTACTGACTATAGTCGCCATGTTAAACATTACGTACTCATGACCAATTTTATAACTGGAAGTTTGTTCCAATGGAACACTTTCCCTGGCTGGTGTAGCTCAGTGGACTGAGCACTGGCCTGCGAACCAAAGGGTTACTACTGGTTCGATTCCCAGTCAGGGCACATGCCTGGGTTGTGGGCCAGGTCCCCAGTAGGGGGCGTGTGAGAGGCAACCACACATTGATGTTTCTCTTCCTCTTTTACTCCTTCCCTTCCCTGTCTCTAAAAATAAATAAATAAAATAAAAAAAAGAAACCCTTTCACTCATTTTGTTCACTTTCCATACTTGCCTCTGGCAACCAACAATCTGTTCTCTATAAATCTGAGCTTGTTTTTTTTCTTTTTTTGATATTCCACACGTATGTGAAATCATTTGCTATTTGTGTTTCTGTTTGACTTATTTAAATATATGTAATCTTTTATTGTTTTATTTAATGACAGGTTATTTTTATATCTTGGCTATTGTAAATAAAGTTGCACTGAACAGGGGGTGCATATACTGGGTCTGGCACAAATAATGCCCCTCTTAATTACAAAGTCTTATTACAAAATCATAAGCATGTAATTCTGTAATATAACAATATCACATTCAAGTACATCATGACATTTTAGGCAAAAAGTTCAAATTAAAACCATAAATTATTACACCCATATTATTACCTTACCAACCATACTCAAGCAGGCATTACTCTGCTGGAACCTGTGTTTTTGAATTAGTGTTTTTGGTTTCTTTCGATAAATACCTAGACATGGAATTGCTGTACATTATGGTAGTTCTATTTTTTTTATTTTTAGGGGAACTTCTAAACCATTTTTTAAAGTGGTTACACCAAATTACATTACCACCAAAAGTATACAAGTGTTCCATTTATTTCACATTTTTGCCAAGTCTTGTTAGTTTTTGAAAAACATACTCTTACACAACTGATGGGTTCAGGAAGAAAATGCAAGAAAAACTAGAAGCAATTTTGAAATAAATGACAACAAAACTCAACATACTAAAATTATTGGCTGCTGCCCCGTCTGGTGTAGCTCAGTGGACTGAGCGTGGGCTGGGAACCAAGCGGTCCCGGTTCGATTCCCAGTCAGGGCACATGCCTGGGTTGTGGGCCAGGTCCCCATGGGGGCCATGTGAGAGGCAACCATACATTGCTGTTTCTCTCCCTCTCTTTCTCCCTCACTTCCCCTCTCTCTAAAAATAAATTTAAAAAAATTAAAAATCTTAAAAAAAAATTATCGGCTGCTGTAAAAACAGTATGAAGAGAGAAATTGATAGCTATGAATGCTTACATTAAAAAAGAAGATTCTAAATTAACAACTTAAATTTATATCCTAAAGAACAAGAAAATAAAGAATGAACAAATGCCATCAAAAGATACCAAAAGTAAACAAATAAAAATTAGAGTAAAAATAAACAAAACATACAACAAAAAAGAAAATTACTAAAACTAAGAGCTGGTGCTTCAAAAGATCAACAAAACATTCAAAAGATAAATATTTAGCTAGCTTGAATACGCTAATGAAGAGAAAACTCAAGTAAATAAATCAAAAATTAAAGAGAAGACATTATTGGTTTTACAAAAATAAGTAGGATTATAAGAGCACTATGAACAAATACACTTCAACAATTACAGAACCTAGATGAAATGGACAAATTCCTAGAAACATACTACCTATCAAGACTGATTCACAGCCCCGGCTGGGTAGGCTCAGTGGATTGAGTGCAGGCTGCAAACCAAAGGGTTGCCGGTTCGATTCCCAGTGAGGGCACAAGCCTGGGTTGTGGGCTGGGTCCCCAGTGGGGGCCACATAAGAGGCTACCACACATTGATTGAAAAAAAAAGACTGATTCATGAAGAATTAAAAAATTTCAGCACTTATAACTAAAAAGAAGACAGACTCATTAAACAAAAACCCACAACAATGAAAAACCCTGGAAACTAAATATTTAAGAAAGAAATAACATATTTCTCAAACTCTCTGGAAAAACTGAAGTGTATATAAGACTTTCTAACTTATTCTGTGAGGCCAGCATTACACTGGTATCAAAACCCTACAAAGACTGCCCTGGCTGGCGTAGCTCAGTGGATTGAGCGCGGGCTGGGAACTAAAGGGTCGCGGTTCGATTCCCAGTCAGAGCACATGCCTGGGTTGCGTGCCAGGTCCCTGGTGGGGGCCACGTGAGGGGCAACCACACATGGATGTTTCTCTCCCTCTCTTCCTCCCTTCTGTCTAAAAATAAATAAATAAAATCTTAAAAAATAAAAAACCTACAAAGACACTACATGAAAACTACAGATCAATATGTGTCATGTATGTTGATGTAAAATTACTCAACACATTTAGTAAAGAGGATTTAACAGCACATTAAAAAGACTGTATACACTGTCCACTGTCCTGGCCAGTGTAGCTCATTTGGTTGGAGCATCATTCCAGAAACCAAAATGTCAGCAGTTCGATTTCCTATCAAGATAGAACCCTAGGTTTGCCAATTTGGTCTCTGCTCTGGGCAACAAATGAGAAGCAACCAATCCATGTTTCTCTCTCACATCAATGTTTTCTCTCCCTCTCTCTCCCTCCTTTCCCCTTTCTCTAAAAAAAGGGGGAAAAATCAATAAACATGTCCTGAATGAAGGTTTTTTTAAAAAAGGACTATTCACCATGACCAAGTGGGATTTATTCCTAGAAAGTGAAGATTTTTTTGTGAATCAATGCAGTAAACCATATTAACAGAATGAAGGATAAAATATACACAATCATCTTAATTGTAGCACAAAAAATGACAAATTTGAATATCCTTTTATAATAAAACACTCAACCACCTAGAAACAGAAGACACCTAAACATGAGAATGTCCTTATAAGAAAAGACCATAGCTAAAACTACTCAATAGTAAAGCCTGAAAACGTTTCCTTTAAGATCCAAAATATGACAAGGTTGCCCACTTTCACCACTTCTTTTCAACGATGTGCTATAGTTTCTAGCCAGATTATATAGGCAAGAAAATTAAAGACATTATAATTTTATAAGAAGCAAAATTATCTGACACAATCTTATATGTAGAAAACTCTACAGATACTACAAAAAAAGTTTGAATTAAGCATTGTTGCTGGATTAAAATATTAACACAAAAATTGGTTGTTTTTCTATACACTAAAAATGACAATTCAAAAAGATAATTAAGAAAACAATTCCAGCCCTTATTGGTGTAACTCAGTTGATTGGGCATTGTCCTGGCAATCGAAAGGTTGCCGGTTTGATTCCCAGTTATGGTACAGGTCTGGGTTGTGCGCCAGGCCCCCAGCTGGGGGCACTGGAGAAGCAACCCATTGATGTATCTCTCACACGTTGTATGTTTCTCTCCCTCTCTTTCTCCTTCCTTTCCTCTCTCTAAAAATAAATAAAATCTTAAAAAAATTATACATACAATAGCATCAAAATATGAAATATTTATGAATAAACTTAACCAAATGGGTGAGAACTCGTACTTTAAAAATTCTAAAAAGTTGCTAAACTAAATTTAAAAACTTCAATAAATGAAGACATCTGATGCTCATTGATTGGAAGTCTTAATAGTGTTAAGATGTTACATCACTATGAATTCAATGAATTCCTACCAAAATTCCAATAATGTTTTTGCAGAAATTGAAAACATCCATACTAAAATTTATGAGATCTTATGAGATGCAAGGCAGCCAGTCTTGAAAAAGAGCAAAGTAGGAGTGCTCACACTTCTTTACAAATCTTACTGTAATGAGCCGCAGCTGGTGTGGCTCAGTGGCCTGAGTGCTGGCCTGTGAACCAAAGGGTCATCGGTTCGATTCCCAGTTGGGGCACATGCTTGGGTTGCGGGCCAGGTTCCCCGGGGTGGAGCATGCAAGAGCAACCACACATTGATGTTTCTCTCCCTCTCTTTCTCCCACCCTTCCCCCTTGTCTAAAAATAAATAAATAAAATTTAAAAAAATCTTACTATAATGATACAGTAATCAAACCAGTGTGATACTGACATAAAGCCACCAGATACATACAACAATGGAATAGACAATGTAGCCCAGAAACGTACTGCCATATATGACACATATGTGGTCCCTTCTCTGTAACAGGTAAATCTCTAAAAGAGAAAAGCTCCCAAGAGGCATTTCGGGATGATTTAACATGTGTTACTATTTTCAACAATTGGGTGGTTTCCTTTCCCTATTCGCTATGACTGTGACTTGCTTACCATACAATCTCATCCTTCCGTCCTGAACCTTCTTCAGGTGTGTAGGTTTCCAAGCTCCCTGAGCTTTACCCTAATTGTTTACATTTTCATGCTCATGTGGGCATCAGAGCAGATGAAGCATAAATCCTCTTTTTTAAAAAATTTTAACTATTTTCCTCAGAGCTAAACTGGAGAATACAAAGCGAGCATGAGTGTTAATAAAATAGGCATTATGAAAAGGTTTTATATAAATTCTCGAGGAAGTATAAGACCAAGCTAATGTTAATAGCATCTATGGAATAGTGATGCCTTCAAGTTTTACCACATATCAGACTGCTCGAATCTTTCTCTCCTGTTTGCCAGGACTTATTGGTAAGGCTAAGTGAAAATCAGCTAATTTCGTACGCTTGTCCACCAATTTTCTATCCAGAGCTAACATTATACTAAATATATCAAAGGATTTACAAAAACCCTCAAGAACAATTACAAGGCTGTCTTATTTCTTTAGGATCATACTCTTAGCTCCAAAGAAAAGGTATGTGACCACCTCAGTCTAGCACAGTGATTAAAAGTGCGAGGCTGGGGTGACAGACATATTAGATTTGAATCCTAGCTGTCATTTACTATCCATGTACTGTCAGACAAGTTACTTAACCCTTTTTGCCTTACATTTTTGTCTATAAGATGGTAGTAATAATAGCAACTGCAATAAAATTGTTGGGCGATACTGTTTACACTTATAAATCTCTTTGAAGAGTCTGTGACATATAATAAGTGCTCAGTAAATGTTAGTATCTTTCCCTACTAGCTGACACAGGTGATAAATGCATTCACACAGTTTTCTTTTGTCTTCACCTGAAAGCATTTTCTTTTCATTACTTTTAGAGAGAAAGGAAGTGAGAGATAAACATCAATTGCTTTCTTGCTGGTATGCATCTGACTGTGGATCAAACCCGTAACCAGGAATCGAACCCACGAACTTTTGGTTATGGGGCAATGCTCCAACCAACTGAGTCACACTGGCCAGGGCCACACAGGTTTCTTTTTACTTTAATAAAAAATAAAAAACACTGCAAGATTGTTTGAGCTGGAACAATTTCTGAAACAATTTCCTACCATTACGTAGTAGGCACTTAAGAGAAATAGTTGTTGATGGAGGGACTCTGGTCAAGATGGTACATTAGGAAAACACTGTGCACGCCTGCTCCCAGAACCACATTAAAATTAAAACTAAATTATAGAACAATCATTCTGGACAACCATCTGAACAGAAGTTCTATAGTTAAGAATATAAAGAACAAGACTAAGAGAGACTGGTAGGAGGGGCAGAGATAAAAATCAAACTGGCCCGACACCCTTGTGTGGCGGTTGAGAATCTGGAGATTATCTCCCTCTTCCTTGATCCCATCCCACACGGGGCTCCCCGCACCAGAGCTGGGAAGAGGGGCCCACACAACATCTGGCCGTGAAAACCAGCAGATTCCATCCTGGGAAGAACGGGTGCTTCTGTAGAACCAGGTGTCATCTTAAAAGGATCAAGCACAGACTCACATGAATACTCACCCTAAGATCCAGAAAAGGGACCGCAGCTGAAAAGGCACCAGGAACACAGGGAAAGAAGCCGAAGGTTTCCTTGGCTTTGGTGCAAGGGCTGCCGAGGCAGCCCCCATTGCTGTGGTCTTGAGCCCTTCCGCCACACAGCCCACAGGCACAGAAGGGCTCCAAAGAAATCTGCATTAACCTGGTGAACAAGGCTCACCCCACCCCGGTGACTCCCTGATGCCCAGCTCCACCCAACTTGCTCACCTCCTTCATCCTCAGTCCATACTGCAGACTCTACTAAAATCTCTCAAAGGTCTGCCTGTCCCAGGTAGGTGGCAGCATGGCCAGGGACTCTCGCTGTCTGGTCCCAGGCCTGGCACTGGAGCCAAATCTGAACCTGCATTAACCTGAGGAACAACACCGAGCCCGCCCTGGTGATCCCCTGAGAGCGTGCCCCGCCCAACTCTTGTACCACCTGAACCCATTTCCATGGCCTTTCCTGACAAGCAACTACCTTAGTAGCAGATTAACAATTCTGATTCCTGGACCCACCTAAAGATATTTAAATTTTGACCGCTTAAGGCAACAATGGGCAAACCTGCAAGGACATTATGCTAAGTGAAATAGTCAGGCACAAAAGGACAAATCCTGCATAATCGCACTTGCAATCTAAAAAGGTTGAACTCAAAGAGGCAGAGATTAGAATGATAATTACCGGGGCCTAGAGGGGTGGGGGCAGTGGGGAGATGTTTGTCAAAGGGTACAAAGTTGCAGTTCTGGAGGATGGATAAGTCTAAAGATCTAAGTATGGCGAGATGACTATAGTTAGTAACGCTGTATTGAATACCGAAAATATGCTAGAAGTGTAGATTCCAGGTGCTCACGTCATAAAAAATTACAATTATTAGAGAAGCTAGATAGTATGTTAACTATATTTCTAGCAATAAAATATCCAGTTTTGAACAAACATTCCAAAAGATTTTGACGTAGATGATTAGCACCCATGTTTTGAGAAAAACTATACTTGAAATCTGGAATGTATTTAGCATTTGTTAGTTTGTACTCCCATTTTCCTGTTTTTGCATGACAATCCAGGGAACACAAAACATTTTTTTGAGTGCAGTTAGAGGTTTTCTAATATCTGTGGATAAAGTTTTACTCTGCATGGGTTCTCAGGTTTTCTGCATAAAGAACGGTGCTGGCCTCTGTGAACACGGCCTATTTACTGAATTATCCAGCATGTCCTTGCCTCCAGTAATCCCAGTCTTAAAGCCAACGTCTCCGGCTTTAAAGAATCCTTCCCACTGGGCTTTGGCACAATCAGCCTGCAAAAAGAAGCAGAAGAACCAAAGTGGTCTGAGCACGGGGTGGTTTTAGGGGATGATTCATATTATTAATATGTCACAACAATAAAGTGCATGCTGTGCACTATCCATGCAACAAGAGGGAGCAACCAGGATTAAATGGAATGCACTTCAATACAGAGTGGCAAAATATTAGAAAAATATCCAACCCCCTAACTGAACAACTTGCTTCCAAGAGGCTCAGATTTATTTTTTCTTTTCTACCAATAAGTCTATTGAAAAGAATCTTTGCATGGTATTAGCTCACTGAGGCTGTAAACAAGTAATTATATCAGATTTCACGTACCTCCTAGAATTTATTCATTTAAGCACACACAAAAACACACTAGGACACAGGCTCAACAACCATTTTTGTTTTGTGTTTTGTATTAAAAGCTTAGAAAAAGATAAGCAGTTGCAAACTGAATTGGAAAGAAGGATCTGTTTTGCCTAATTCGTCCCAAATATGCCTTTTAAGGGGCACAAATGTGAAATGTTCTCATTGAGCCTTTAAAATTTGAGGATATAATAGATGCTACTATTGTGAAGTGTAGTCTCTCAAGGAATAATTATTGCTATCCTGGTAGTGTCTGTTCAGACAGTGTACCTGTTATTTTAAAAGATTTAAAACAAATTGGTAAGTGCCAGGTAGGGTAGAAGATACCTAAAAGGCCTTGATTTTCTGGATAAGATCAAAGTCCCTTTTGGTCAATCAATGCTTTCTGTTCAGTGAGCATGGATACACAGTGACTTACATAGCATGTCATTAATGCATAGGACCATTCCTGAGTCTCCAAGTTTAGTTTCCTCTTGTTTGCACACAATTTTCTTTTTGCATGTTTTTGGCACTGTATGTTATATGTAATTTAGGGTTAAAAAACTCTAGCTGGGTCATCACCTCATTACTAGCATCTTCTAGAAGTGCATAAACTCATTGTCTACTCTCAGAGCACAGGCCCAAATCCTCCAAAGGTAAGGCAATAATATTTCACTACAGCTGCAAAGTGCTTTATAATTTAGAAAGTAATTCAGTATGCACTATCATTCTTGATTCTTGCAACAAGTGTACAAAGTAGACAGAATAGATATCAGTATTCCATTTCACAGATTAAGATATCAAGTCTCAGCAATTTATGATATGCCTCAGTTCATATTATGATAATTACCACAGATGGGAATAAAATTCAGATTTTCTAGTGCCTAGTTCACAGTTGTCTCCATATCTATAATTCATGTTATGCCAAAGACGGAAGGAGCAATTATTGCCCCTGTTCTCATATGTAATTGCTTTAAAAATGTAGAGAAATCAGGGTTTCACTTTACGTCTTATTAAATTTTGCTCTTTGGAAACTTGATGATTCTTTTCATTCAAGGTTTATTATGTTTGTTCTTTTAACCAGAAAAGGGACAATTAATAGTGAATGAAAGTGTAGAAGCTAATGTTATTAAAGTGGACGTGTGAATCCCCATAATTTGACCTCAGAGTTCACAGGAGAGTTTTATGTACTCTTCTTTGGCTTCGGAGAGAAAACTTTACAAACTCTTTGAATTTGAAGGATGCAGACTCTATATTCTTTAGCCTAGTCTACAGTTTCATGTATCAGAGGTGCTCAGTCACTTGAATTGTGTGCTGCTGATTGATTTTTTAACAAGTACTGCATGTAATGCACTGGGCACGAACCAGAGTCATTTCTAGAACAAAGAAAAATAGTAACACAGCAGCAGCTCAATGAGCTTGTTTTTAATATGCTGCCCTAGAAAACTGAGCTTAGTCTCAATCCCAGGGAGTAGGTATTCTTATCCAGAATATTATTTTGTGCCCTGGATATTGAGACAAACTCCCAAATAAATGTCTGCGTTGTTTCTATCCTACAACCTTGTTAGTGATGTTTTTACCAACGCACACATTAGAAGTCAATGTTCAGTAGAAGTCTCTTAGAATCTAACTATTGAAAAAATCTAATTTGGTTGAACAAGATAAATAAGGTTAAATATTTTTTCATTAGAGTCCCATAGATTAATATATCTGTTTAATATATCTGTTTTGGGAAGGTTTACTTATATTTTAATAAACTTTATTTTTAAGCATTTTATTCTTTCCAGAGAAAAATAAATCACTTCCAGTGTCATATTCTAACCTTCATTCAATAAAAAAGGCCATCTCACATCTCCAGCAGGTTTAATTGTTATTACTGTTTGATGATATTAGAGAATCCCCTCAAAAGGACTGTATATGAAGTCACTTCAAGATACGGTGGGAAGCATCATCGGGAATACTGGAGTCATTTGACCTAATTTTGATTGCCAAACGTCTTGAAAAATCTCAGAAGTTTGCCTTGCCGGTTTAGCATAACTGCAATTAGTTCCTTTTATTTGAGGTAAAATGTACTTAAAACCTTAATCAAAAAATATGTTAAAGAAGAAAAAAAGACTCACACTTAGCCTCTATTAATTTAAAATATATGTATTCCTATATATGGGGAGGCTGGACAGTGTCAAATAAAACAAGCATTTAGTTTCTCTCTCCCGTGAACAGTTCAAACTCTATCATCATGCCAGCCGTGATTAAGAATGATACAGCACATCATCATTGTCAACACTTTTCAGCCAATGTAAACCTTAGTTAGAAATGTACTTGTCAGAGAAAAATGCACCTTTGATTTCTATTACACTTTCCCAGTAATTGCTGTCATCAGTGGCAGGTTATTATTACAGTTGAATAGAGTTTCAGTAATTACTTTTGCACAGATTCCAACAGCTTTTAGATTGAAGGATATTCTGACAGTTTGAATACTCTTGACAACAATTACCTTTTTCCTGGTTAACACTGATTCAGGAAAATTAAAAATTAAATCTGTTCAGAGGAAACACTTATGTATGTCACTAGTAAGTAGGTTGATACAAGAAAATGTGTAAATTTTAGAATGAAGTAGAAGTTTTTAAAGGTATTTTTCTCTTATGTATATTTGAAATTCAGCATTAAGGGAGATATAGACCATACTAGATAGATTAACAGTAAATAATAGAGAATAATTAGATCAGTCCTCAATCTAAATACTAACAAAAATTACTGTACTAGTATGGTGTAAAAAAAAAAATGTGTGCCTGAAAAAACATAGACGCGATCATTTACATATGCATGCTTGTATTTACCTATGAATATGACTGTAAATGTCTTGATTAAATGGAGAGCAAAGTGCATGCACATGCCTATGTATTTCACAGAGTGAAAATGTGTCTCTAACAGATATGAATCTATGACATTAAAACTGCTGATGCAAAGTCAAAAGGAGAACTGATACAATTAAAGAGAACATATAGGACCATTTTGGTATGAGTTTTTGAAAAATCTAGATAATCAAGACCAGGAATTTTGAAATGTAAGGTATTCAGATACTAACTTAAATTCTTTTTTTTAAGATTTTATTTATTTCTAGAGAGAGGGGAAGGGAGGGAGAAAGAGAGGAAAACATCGGTTTTCAGCCCGGGCATGTGCCCTGACTGGGAATTGAACCGGTGACCTTTTAGTTTGCAGGCTGGCACTCAATTCACTGAACCACACCAACTGGGGCGTAACTGAAATTCTTTATTCAGCTTTGTGGCACACACTTAAAAATGTCTAAAGTACAGAATCATGTTTGTAATCTTCAATTAACTATCACTTTGAAAAGTTATTTGTAAATGAAAGCAAAATACAAAAACTAAAAATGAATCCACAAAAAGGCTTCTCCTCAATAGATCTAATTAAAATACTGGTTTCATAAAGATCTTGCTGTTATTCTCTGAAAAAATAAATAAATAAAATAAAATAAAATACTGGTTTCAGATGCAAGAATAAAGAATACATAGAAAGTACCAATAACCAAAATTGTATTTCTATAATATAGAACATAAATGCTTCCAAAGAATAAAAGCATGCTACACTGAAATATTAGGGGGAAAATGAGGGGCAAATTACCAAATATGAAAACAATTAAGTTATTTTCCATGTTGTAAAAACCCTTCCAATAGATCTTTGGAAAACTAAATGCTCACCCCAAAATAATAGTATGGGAAAACTAAAATTAAATGTCATAAAATTCCATGTGCTACAAAAACCTTAAAAGCTACATTTAACCCATTAAGGGTAATGTATGTGTGTGACCACATTATGTTTCATATGATATTGATTTAATTGTGTTTTGTTATAAACAGAATGAAGAAATTAGTCCATCGGTATTAAAGAATTCATTTGAAATTACTGTTGAGTTTTCCTAGAAACATAAAAAAGGTTCTCAAATAGATTACCAGGTCAACAAAATTTATTGCATCGTACTAGTGATGTTAATCAGCAAATTCTCCCATTAATTACTAGGATAGCAAATACTAATAATAGATTCTTCAAAACTCTAAGCAATTTACAAATACAAAATATTCCTTCTCCCAATATACTGTATATTTCTCCATAACTGTCCTATTCAGTACTAATTTTCCTGCTTACCTATTACAAAAATATATGTGCATACATATGCCACCTTACTCTTAATGTAGTATTCTAAGAAAATTTGTGTGAGAATGCAGCTCATCAGTATCGTGGTATAAAATTCCAGCAATTTACTCTAAATAGTTTACCATTAACCATTTAAGAATTTATTCTGCCCTGGCTGGTGTGGCTCAGTGTATTGAACCTGGGCCTCCGAACCAAAGGGTCGAATGTTCGATTCCCAGTCAGGGCACATGCCTGGGTTGTGGGCCTGGTCCCCAGTAAAGGGTGCGCGAGGGGCTACCACCCATTGATGTTTCTCTCCCTCTCTCCTTCCCTTCCATTTTCTCTAAAAATAAATAAAGTCTATTTTTAACAAAAATTTTTTTGTGTTGTTGTTGTTTTTTAAAGATTTTATTTATTTATTTTTAGAGAGAGGAGAAGAGAGGGAGAAAGAGCAATGTATGGTTACTTCTCATATGGCCCTCACTGGGGACCTGGCCTGCAACCCAGGCATGTGCCCTGACTGGGAATCGAACCGGGACCTTTTGGTTCCAAGCCCGCATTCAATCCACTGAGCTACACCAGCCTAGCCTAAATAAAGTCTTTTTAAAAAAGAATTTATTCTACATCAAGGATTGTGGGTAGAATAATTTTAGAATAATATGTTGACATGCGAAGTACAGTGGAGTGATGAGTAGTTTGGCATAGGCCAGCTGGTACATATATTTGAGCTGTGGGTTTTCCAAGGCCTAGAGGTAGGAAAACAACCATAAGAGAGTTGACATCAGGCTCTTGTTTGGTTAAATACAGACTATTCTAAAAACAAAGCAACTAGGGATAGCTGTGAAGGAGTTGGAAGCTAAACCCACCTCCTTTCAGCACCAAATGAAATTTCCAACTGAATTAATAAAACAAGCAACCTGAATAACCAAGTGAAGACCAGCTGCACAAAATTCTTATAACCAAGGATGTACAGAAGCAGCCCTACAGAGAGCGGTAGGAAGGGTGGACACACCTAAAGGACCGGCCCCTACACACATGAGTTTTGAGAATCTGGAGGGGTTTCTCCCTTGAGGACTGAGGGTTCTCAACCCCACGCTGGGCTCCCCAGCCCAGAGCATCCCGAGTAGGGAAAAGGAGCCCATATAACTTTGACTGTGAAAAAATCAGCAGGGAGTCTGTCTGCCAGAGAGATTGGAGTCTGCTAAAAACCTAGGCACTCTCTTAAAGGGCCAGTGCACAAGATTTCATTTTCAGGCACTCACCCAGGGCTGCAGCGTAGAGAAGGCAACTCCGAGCAAACTGGAGTCATACAGAGAAAAAATGTGTTGCAAGGTGATGAGGAGAGATCTGAAGGGTCAGGCACCAAGGTCCATGGGCTGAGTTCCTGTCCCACACTGCCCACAGACACCATCTTCCTTGGTCAAGCACTGTCCACGAAGCACCAGCCTCGGGAGTGCTAACCCAGTTCTCCAACTCCCCACAGCCCCACCCCGCCCAGCTTCTAACCAGCAGAAAAGTCTACTACAGCTTGGGTCCTGCCTTGGGAAACAGTTACGGTGCTTCAGGAAATATATTCCTATACAATAATTCTTAAACCATGGTTTCAAATGTACAAGCTTAACATAGTGTGTAATAAGAAATATAGAGTAATATGAATAAGATTTCAGCCTTGATTGTGAATTTCCTTTTTCAGCTATTAAATAATGTACTTTTCAATTTAAGCCCCAAAACAGCATTTTTAATATAAAAATTTCATTTGAATTATAATGTTCGATACCTCCTCTTTTGGGAAATATGGTTTATAGTGCATGGTACAAATTCATTCAGCCTAAAAAGTACAAATTACACAATACAAATACACTAAAAATGTAGTCTGTCTTTCACTCTATATTAATCTTGTACTAAATTGTTTTAAAAGACAGGTTTTCTCATTTTACAAATTAACAAACATATACAAGAGTGAGAAAAAGCAGGCTGAGAGTTGTCTATATGAAAGATACAATTATAAATAAATAATCAATAATACAAGAATAAATCTGTGTTTTGTGTACTCACAATTGTAAACTTACTTTTGCCATTCCCTGCATAAAGTGAAAGTTTAGTGTTTCAAATGGCCTTTAGAATACTATTTTTTTAAAAAAATTATTGAATGTATTGGGGTGACATTGGTTAAAATTACATAGTTTCAAATATACAGTTCTACACCACCTTATCTCTATATTGTATTGCATGTTCACCACCCAAAGTCAAGTTTCTTTATGTCATTATTTATACCCCCTTTACCTTCTTCTAACTGCCCTCGACCCCTTTTACCTCTGGAAATGGCCATACTGTCGTCCGCATCTATGACTTTTGGTTTTTTGTTTGCTAATTTTCTTCACATTTTTCAACCAGCCCCCCCAACCTCCCTACCCCCACATCTGTCAGTCTGTTCTCTGTATCTGTGTCTGAACCTATTTTGTTTATTTGTTTATTTTATTCATTAGATTCCATATATAAGGAAAACCATATGGTATTTGTCTTTCTCTGATTGGCATATTTCACTTAGCATAATGCTCTACAGGTTCATTCATGCTGTTGCAAATGGGAAAATTTCCTTCTTTTTTACAGCTGGTTAGCATTTAATTGTGTAAATGTACCATAGCTTTTTTATCCACACGTTCACTGATGGGCACTTGGGCAACTTCCAAATCTTGGATACATTCTTTTGAATTAGTGTTTCAGGTTTTATATTTTTTGGATATTTTCTCAATAATGGAATCTCTGGGTCAAAAGGCGGTTCCAGTTTTAATTTTTGAGGAAACTCCGTACTGCTTTCCACAGTGGCTACAATAGTGTGCATCCCCACCAACAGTGCACAAGGGTTCGTTCCCTTTTCTCCACAGCCTCAGCTAAACTTGTTTGCTGGTTTATTGTTGACAACCATTCTCACAGGTAGGAGGTGATGTCTCATTGTGGTTTAAATGTAAACGGATTAAATGCTTTAATGAAAAGACAAACCATAGCATACTTGAATGGCTTAGAAAACAAGCCCTTACATATGGTGTCTACAAAAGACCAACCTCAGAATGAAAGGTATGCACACATTGGAAATAAAGGGATGGAAAAAATATTTCATGCGAATACAAATTTTAAAAAACTGGGGTAGCAATTCTTATATCAAACAAAATAGAAAATAGGACCTGAAAAGACATTTTTCCAAAGAGGACATTACAGATGTCTCATAGACATATGAAAAGATACTCAATGTCACTAATCATCAGAGAGATGCCAATTCAA
The DNA here is from genome assembly GCA_004026765.1 of Micronycteris hirsuta. NCBI lineage: Eukaryota > Metazoa > Chordata > Mammalia > Chiroptera > Phyllostomidae > Micronycteris > Micronycteris hirsuta. The sequence goes on from PVJI01018071.1 coordinate 25,180, forward strand.
ACCACAATGAGGTATCACCTCACACCTGTTGGAATGGCTGTCACCAATAAATCAACGAACAACAAGTGCTGGTGAGGCTGTGGACAAAGGGGACCCTAGTGCACTGTTGGTGGGAATGCAGATTGGCGCAGCCGATGTGAAAACAGTATGGACTTTCCTCAAAAAACTAAAAATGGACCTGCGTTTTGACCCAGTGATTCTACTTCTGTGAATATATCTACCCCAAATCCCAAAACAGTAATTTGAAAGACTATATGCACCCCTATCTTCACGGCAGCATTATTTACAGCCAAGATATGGATGCAATCCACATGCCCATCAATAGCTGAGTGGAGGTGATACATATACAAAATGGAATACTACTCAGCCGTAAAAAGGAATAAAAATCTTTGTAGCAGCATGGAGGAACATAGAAGGTATTACACTAAGTGAAATAAACCAGTCAGAGAAAGATAAATACCATGTGATTTCACTTATACGTTTAATCTAATGAACAAAATAAACTAACAAAATAGAAACAGACTCATAGAGATTAGACTGATAGCTGTCAGAGGGGAGAAGGTTTGGGGGTGGCTGTGTAAAAAAGGTGAGGGGGTTAAACCAAAAATCCTCACAGAGACATACAACAGTATGGTGATTACCGGAGGGAAGGGGGTGGTAAAGGGATTTTAGGGTAATGAGCGGGAAACTGGTGATGGAAGAGATGACTCTGGGTGGTATTAAACACATAATACAATATACACATAATGTGTTATCTAATCGTATACTTGAAAACTACATAATTTTATTAACCCGTGTCACCCAAATAAATTCAAGTAAAAAAATTTTAAAAGCAATTAAGTTTCTGGAAAACTACTGGCAACAAGAGTTGGCACAGGATCAATTGCTGAGAGACAAATGGCCACTGATGGGTTATATATTAAACTGCTATAAGGGGCAAGGACTGATAATGTCCACTAAAAGGTATTTCTATTTTAAAGCAAAATTACTTGCAATTCTGAAAGGGTTCAAACAGGCTACCCTGGGATGGAATTGGCAATTCCATATAGCGAGTTAGGACAGAATGTGTTCTGAGAATGGGTGAGTGAACTGCATTGCCTGCTTTTTACAAACACTCTCTGAGCTAGCTAGACCAGGACGACATACTGAGGCACAGTAGTAAGTTTTTTGCTAAGTCAGTGACCAAGTGAGAATACATATATGTTTTCTGAGATACCATCGTAAGTGTCTCCTATCCTTGCTCTATCTCTTGAAACTAGGAATATCGATTTTTTCGGACCATAAGACACACCTAGGTTTTGGAGGAGGAAAATAGGAAAAAAATTTTTTTGAAGCAAAAAATGTGGTAAACTATTTAATAACATACATAACATTCAGACTATAATTCAGCTACATTTGGACTATAAGACGCACCTTCATTTTCCTCCCAAATTTGGGGGGGGGGAAGTGCATCTTATAGTCTGAAAAATACGGGATATGACTACCAGCAGAGGTCTGGGGTCCAGGGTTGATAGTATTGTTTCTAGGCCTAAGAAAAACTTATTGCAGAATACATGGTTCTTATCAGCACCCAGAAATAATCTGTTTAGAAGTTTACTGTGGTGCTAGGGTAATTGAAAAACTAGTATTAGTGTGGAATTATTAACTTGGTATATATATATATATATCTTTATTCAGGAATCAGACATTGAATGCAACTATGTGATTCCAAACATGTGGATGGACGTGGAATATCTTGTTCAGATTCAAGATATTTCCAGTTGGTTGGCATTTAGTAGCCTTACATCCGAGCATGTAATTGAAACTATTTTATTTTATCTGGATGTTATCATGATGTACGAGGTCTGTCCAAAAAAAGTCCAGCCATTGTTGACATACCAAGAATGGTTTGCGTGACACTGATGTAACCTGGCAGCCAAGGAGAGTGGACTGGAATTCGCATATGTGAACAATGACAACTTCATTGTACTAGTCAGTGGGGGTGGTAGGTGCCATTGAGTGAGTGTGTGTACTGTGTGATCATCACATTCAAAATAAATGAGTAGAGCAACAAATCTGCAAATAATTTTGAATTAAGCTTGGGCATTCCTCCATGGAAAATATTCAGATGATTCAGAGGGCCACAGCTATGGGCAACTGGTGAGTGGCAGCTTCATCACGACAACACACCCACTCATGCATCACATCTAGTGCAGAGGTTTTTTTTGATGAAACATCAAATCACCTGGGTGACTCAGCCCTCTACAGCACAGATTTGGTGCCTTGTGACTTTTGACTCTTCCCAAAATGGAAATCACCTTTGAAAGGAAAGAGATTTCAGACCATTGATGAGAGTCAGGAAAACACAAGGGGGCAGCTGATGGCAATTGGAAAAAGTGTGTGAGGTCCCAAAGTACCTACCTGGAAGGGGACTGAGGCGTCATTGTCCTACGCAATGTTTCTTGTATCTTGTATCCTCTTCAATAAATGTCTCTATTTTTCATAGCACATGTCTGGATACTTTCTAGATAGACCTTGAATGCATGGCCTATAATAACAAAGAACTATCTAAAACCTGTTTTTAGCTTGGCTGGTGTAGTTCAGTGGATTGTGCGCGGGCTGGGAACCAGAGAGTCCCTGTTCGATTCCCAGTCAGAGCACATGCCTGGGTTGCAGGCCAGGTCCCTGATGAGGGCCATGCGAGAGGCAACCATACATTGCTCTTTCTCCCTCCCTTCTCCTCTCTCCGAAAATAAATAAAATCTTAAAAAAAATAAAATAAAACCTGTTTTTAAATAAGCTTCAAAGAAATACCCACTTTTCTCTATGACTTTTCAGCTCCCACTTTAAATACTTTTTCCTTTACTAGAAATTAGGAGCGCTGCTATGCAATCACATTAGATATATCTTTGAAATACAAAGAATATTCCACCTAAAGTAGTATTGTACATTATCTGGTATTAATAAATACAAGGCTGCATCATATAGCATTAGGAATGGCAAAGCAAAAAGTTCAGAATATAAGCCAAAAGATATCCCTATTGAATTTTTAAAAAATTATTTTAATTGTTGTTCAATTACAGCAACAGCATGGATGGAACTGGAGAGATATCCCTATTGAATTTTAAGAACAAATTCATAGTAAACTAATAGAAACTAATATATTTGAAAATATGAGTTTTAAATAACTTGTTCAGGGAGAGAATTGAAGTGCCCAGGGTGGCGGTGTTCTGTTTCGTTAGTCATACACGGCTGCCAATAGTCCGGCATAGGTGTGCTTCTGAAACTAGTAAAGTGTTCAGTAAATTCATACGCTGTATTAGCTGGATAATTACACGTGGGATCGATGTACAATGATGTGTACAATAATTTTTATACTGATGTTTATTCAGGATCTTGGGTTTTTTTCTCACCATTTATCTAAAATTTTTAGGATAGTGACAGGTAGATAGTAGGGGTTCAACAAATGTAATAAAATGAAGAAATAAATGAATGAATGAAAACTACTGCTTTTGTCTATATGATAGATACCACAAAAAGAAAGTTTAGGAACAAAGCATATCTGCATTTTTATTTAGATTCTTTAAATTTGTATTTGCTATAATATTTTATCAAAGTAATACATAGACAAGATTTAAAATCAAGTGTACAGTCTCAGCCTATTCTTCCATTAATCCCAATGTAAAGATTGGAACTAAATTTTTCTAATTCTTTCATATTTTATTGTTTTTATTTCATAAGCATCTATTGGCTCCTAATGAAAATTTCACTATTTTTCCCTTCCACTATTACATCATCACTCTTTCTCATTATTATATTGGTTAACTTCTAATTTTAAAATACACTTTTGGCAAAATCGGGACAACTATAATTGAACAATAACAAATAAAAAGAAAATGAAAATACATGAGTAATTAAAAAATAATGATAGACTTGTGTGCTCTCCTTCGTTGGCTGAGCCGCCTTCGCCCGGTTTGTTGCTGTGTTCTGTCTCCCCTTGGGAGCACACGACCATGTGGGTCTAGCATCTACCGGGCCTACTGCAGATGTGAGGACTCCAAAGGACTAAGCTTTAATAGGAAGCAGAAACTGTGGAAACTGGCCTTTGTTTTGGCCTTACTGAAGTCAAGGTTGGACTTTTTCCATAGGGGGACAGAGGGAGATGGGACATTGGAAGCCCAGGGGCAGATTTCCACCGGAATAAAACTTTACCACAAGACTATGCTTCCCATACCGGTGCCTGGAATGCTTTCCTTGCAATAGCATGAAAGGAACTGATTTCCACCAACATTTGGCGAGCCAGCGGAGTGGGAGGAGCTGTGGCTTGTGGCAAGAAAACTGCTTGATCTTCTCTTTACTGTCTCTCCCCACCCCTTTGCTACTGTCCGCTTTTCTCCGGTTTATCCTCTCGGTTCCAGCCCTGCTCTGCTCAGGCTAAGCTTGGGAACACCCTGTCCTGCGTGCAACTGGCCCTAGGGCTGTGGGTCCCTTTGGGACTCTGGGCAGATGGGTGCCAGGAAGGCAGGGAGCAGACACACACCCGCTGCTGCCTTGGATTTTACTCCCGGCACGCAGAACCCCAAGCGTGCCCAGCTGCTCCATCCTCAGCCGCCGCGCGGGAGGGGGGACTTCCCACAGCCACTGCCAGTCCAGATGAGCTGTGAGCAAAGTGAGGACACAGTTCCATTCCTCCCTCTTTCGCCTTTCCCAGCATCTTCAGACTATGCAGGCGCGCGAGCCAGCCGGCTCCTTGGCTCACACCGTACTCTGTTCACTGCCCGGACTGTGCCTTGGGGATTTCCCCTCTTCAGACAATCCCTCTCGCCCCCCGCCACGGGGGCTTAGGCCGAGGCTCTGTGCAGCCTGGGGCCCTGCGCCTTGGGGTAGGGGGTGGCAGAGAAAGCCACCGGCTGCAGCTGCTGCTGCTGCTGCCCCTAGACCCAGAGTCCCACCCCCAGTGGCCAGAGTTCCCCTAGCAACCACCTGGGGCTCTCAGCCGCTGCCGCTCAGCCTGGAGCCCTGTAAATCTCAGCTTCTGTGTCTCAGGGCAACCGCTCTCCCAGTCCTCATTAATTCTCCTAAGGTGTACCTAATAAGTAAAAAGCCTCAGATAGAAGTGTTCATGGAAATGAAAGATTTATATTAACTATTCTGGAAACTGATTAAATGTTTATTAGCTCTCTAGAGAAGGCCAATAGGATTTGCCCAGGGCCCAGGGTGTTAATCTCTATCTGGCTGGCCCACGTATTTCTCAGCACAGTTTAACAGGGATGCTCCCTCCCCTCCAAGGGGAGGTCGCTTCACTTTACTAGGCCTCTTGAAGGGCCAAGGCTGTTGGGAATGTGAGAGGCAGGAAAATGGATTACTTTTCGAACTCTTAAAGGCCAGAGGCTATCAGAATCTCCCGTGTGGAGTTAAACAAACCCAAGTAGCTGTGTCTGATCAACACTGAGTGTCCATAAGGCTCTACATCAGAACAAAATTGTATTGCTACTTCAGGAAGGTTGCCACCTCCATTGTGTGAGGAGCAAGGCACAGGAATTGGGGGTACGGGGTGCTGTGGGACACCACCTCCTGCCAAGGGGTCACAGGCCATTCAGGGGTTTGGGGAGCATTTAACATACTTCTGCCTCCCTCAGGTGCCCGAAATCTCCCTCTTTTACGAGGATGAAAGCTTCCTCTCTCTGAACACAATAGACACTACAATCCCCATCCCCTATGCCTCAAAAAACCTCTTTTAGGGTGCATACGCACTAAGGGGCAGAAATTTAACTCTGGGTTTCTCAAGGAGAGTGCTTATAGATAATTGCTTTTATGGAACCAAAGTCTGCCTTTGATATGCAAATACCTCGTCTCCAAAGAACTGGTATCTATCTGGACTATATTTTGGAATGCACATTTCTAGAAGGTAGATCTTATCAAGAAAGAAAAGCCTTGGCCATCTGAGCCAGTCAATTTATTTCAGATGTGCAAACTTTGTAAGCCAGTGAGTTTTACTGTGTAACACCTGTCTCAGGGAAGTGTGTCTCTCAGAAGTGCGAGTGTGTTCGCCAATAGAGGAGCCTGTGTTTCTTAACCTTATGGAGTGTGTTTCCTAATCTAAGGAATGCTAACTGCCTACTTTTAGCTGTTGAGTACAGAGTTCAAATTTTGTCCTTTTCACTCTGTTAAAATGACAAAAATTTTCCTTTGGCTTTATGGTTTTCTCCCTATCTGATCTCTCCAGACTGGCAGTTCTTAATGAGTGAGTCATGGCAACATATTTTTTTGCATAAACTGTATAAGACCAGTTTCCAATTGTGGTTTTAGTAACCAAAGCTTTGATTGGAATGTCATGTCTAAGGGCGACGAGCCTAAACTCTGGATATCACCACAAAGCCTTAAGGAATTGACATTGACTTTCAAAGCTAATAAAAGCCCAGTGCAAAAATAGCCTGGTACCTGGGTTGGTCATGTGGTTCATAACAGCCTTTCCAGATAAGGAACGAAGGCTGCTTTCCTGAGAGATGGCAAGAAAGGAACTTTACAATATTTGGGGGGACCTCAAAAACTTGAAGAATTTACCCAAACTTACAGGTATTATAGGCAAAGCCTGATGGCAACTGTGGCTTGGCTTCTTTGTCCTGAGGGGCTGACTAAACTCAGTCTAAAGATTCTTTGTGAAATTCCAGCAAAGCAGATTTAAAAAGCCTATATAATCAATTACTATTTTTTATTTATGCAAATAATCAGGCCAAATAAAAACAGGACTTACTGTAGTCTCTTTGAAAAAAATGACAGTGATTTAAGGAGAAAAATTGTGTTTCATTGGAAATCACGATGCCCAGTTGTGGATATTGGACACCAGTGCAGTCAACTGTCTTCAACGTCTTGTTTCCACTTGTAAACTGAACCGGTTCCTGAATTCTAGTCGTTTTCAACCCTCCAAGTTTATGTTTCATTTTTCCTCCCATCTTTGGACTAGAAATTATTGGGAACTAAACTTTTTTCTGAGGCTTTGTCTGCCATACAGAATTTACCTTAGCACCTGATGACATCACCACAGATGTTCCAACTGCTGACAAAGACAATCTATCAAATTGACACACTTAATTTCATTCCAGCAAAGCCTTGCATTTGGAAGTCTTCTCAGCTGACAGTCTTGAAAACTCAGAAACTGGTTTCTGATTTGCTGTGTTCATTAACCTTTGTGTTTTGTGCTCTTCCTTTTATTTTCAGAGGGTGTACGCTTATATCTTTATTTACCTGATTGCTTGTTTACACAGTATGGGCCATACTTCAGAAGCCCATTGGCGTTGCTGCTTTTTGAAATAAGATGCAACAGTTTGGCTAAATTGGCTTGTTTTCAGAACTAGATGGTTGAGTTAGGGAAGTATGGGGTGGCCTATGGGCTTTGCTTGAAACAACTTTTCCTTTTCTGCCCTAATGGCTCAGACACAAAGGCCTACAGTTCTTCGGGGAGGGGGTGTGTGAAATCTCAGAATGTTCCCCTTACCATAATTTGAGTTAAGTATAGTGGTCAAGAGGGCTCCAGACTGGTATGATACGCCTTACACACTTTCTTCCAGGGAAGCCACTGCTCCAGGTTAATCTGAGACACTGTAGAGTTAGTCCCTCCCTCAGTTACCCGGGTTTTACTTCTCAGCAGGCCTTTAGTTGCTATAATTCTCCTCATTTTGGGACGTGCTTTTTAACCGTCTTGTCAAATTTGTCACCTCTAGAATACAACAAGGATGCCAACTTGTTCAGCTGTGCCATCCTCTAGACATCGTGTATGCCACCTCCCAGTGACAGTCACTTGACATTGAGTTTGCAAAATCGCTCTTCCCTGGGTGAAGACTCCCATTCCCTTTTTCCTCCTTTCTTCCTTAAGCAGATAGGAAAAACCTCTGGAGATAGACTATCTTGACAGATTTTCTAAACAATATTGAACCAATGGCTGGTTGTATGGCTATTTGGAGAAGGGTAGAGTATTCGTGGGTAGAATTTCTTTAGAGAGAGCTGAGCTGTTAACGCTATGCATCTAAAAGTTTAGACTGCTTGTGCTTCTCCAAATACTTTCGGGGTGTCAGACCTTTTGGCGTCTCCAGGCCACATTGGAAGAAGAGTTGTCTTGGGCCACACATTAACTACATTGCGACATGTCATCAGAAAAACATTTCATCATGTTTGAAGTAACTTTATGATTTTGTGTTGGACCTGCGGGCTGCAGGTTGGACAACCCTGCTTAAATGAACTTCGCAGGGCTTTGGTGAGATGATGTTGAGAACGTCACTGTGTTTCTTACAGTGAGAGGGACAAACTTAACTGATATTAGACTCCTGCTAGAAAATCAAGATAATGATATCTAGCTTTTTTTTAAAAAGAGTTTATTTATTTATTTAGAGAGAGGGAAAGGGAGAGAAAGAGAGGGAGAGAAACAGCAACGTGTGGCTGCCTCTCTCATGGCCCCCACTGGGGACCTGGCCCGCAACCCAGGCATGTGCCCTGACTGGGAATTGAACCGGCGACCCTTTGGTTTGCAGGCCCGGCACTCAAGCCACCGAGCCATACCAGCCAGAGCCCAAGATAAGTCTTTTTTCCAGCTTTTCAAGTAGAAACTTCTGCAAAAAGGCCTGAACTTTCATTTCAGCTTTGTGAATAATACCATGTCTCTAAGCAGAAAACCCAGTACACTGTCCCTGAGTTTCTCATCTACAGAACTATGAGGTTATAAATAGGTCTTGTTTTAAGTCACCAAGTTTGTGACTGTTTGCTATGCAGCAATAGAAAACAAATACAACCCTGGCTGGTGTAGTGCCCCGACCAGCATGGAAGTCAACTGGGGTAGACCTGTTAGTGAAGGAGTGAGAGGGACAGGAGACGCAAAGAATGGCAGCAAGACAAGATTCTGATCAAGCTGCAAATTTTATTTAAGGATCGCGGGTATATATACTGGTTGGCTGAGGGGCGTTGCTGGAGAAGCTCGGTGGAGTCGTGGGTCTTACTGATTGGTCCTCTTGCTCTAGGGA
>PVJI01018072.1:0-34158 GCA_004026765.1 Micronycteris hirsuta
GGGCCTGGTTCGGCCTCACGCAGACGTGACACCTTGCAAACACGCAGCCCGACTTTCCTAAGAGGGGAACAAAACCACAAAGTGAAGACAAAGTCCCCCCGGAGGAAGAGAGCTGCAGGAAAGTAACTGTGACCTTCCTCACTGGCTTAATGATATGACCACCTTCCAAGGGGGCAGAGGCTGGGGACCTGCGGGGTCCCCTCCCGGTCACCTCCCCACCCCCACAGCCCAGCAGAGGCTGCGAGAGTGGCGACCTCCCACTCTGCGTGCCTCCGGTGGCAGAGCCCTTTGGCGGAGTCTTTATCAAAGCAGTTCCAGCGACAGCAACTGGAGATTACAGGGGCTTCCTTCCATATCACTGAAAATAAATAGTGTTTTTTGGCAAGTGTCTGCAGCAGCAGAAAACTGGACTTCAAAAAAACAACCCCACAGGGCCCTTCCCCCACAAGGACCAAAGCAAACAAGCAGGTGACCCTCTTATCAGTGCCACCTGACAAGGACACTTATCTCTCTTGGCTTATCTCTCTTCCGCTGAGAGTCCCGAGCTGGTTCCACACCCCCACCTTGCACCCCCATCCCCCCCATTAAGTGCACCTCCTGTTACCCAGATGAGAGGCCCAGCCGACAAGGTGAGAAAGAGCCGCTCTGATGGGTCTTCCATTTCCTCAGCAAAGAAAACAGCGTCTGTGGAGTATGGCCACATGCTTTGTGGAGTATGGGGTGCAAAGGCAACGCTCCCACCCCCCACCCCCACACTGGGGGATGGAAGCCCTTCCTGCCCCACAGCCGGGGCCAATCCCTGGGGCTGATGGCTGCAGCCTGCTCAGCGGGGTAGCTCTGGGGTCATCTGGGGGCGGAGGAGAGCCCTCCTGAAGCTGAAACGTCCCCCCGACCTTGGCGCTGATCCCCTGAACTTTCCGATCCCTAACCGGCCCGCGTCACAGAGGGGCTCTGCTCCCACACAGCCTCCCTGGGTGTTATCCGGAACAGCTTTTGCTTCATCAAAAAATTAATTAAACTCCCGCTCTAGTGGTCTCCACTCTCAAGAGAGAGAGGAAGGAGGGTCTCTGGCCAGCTGCCGGAGCCGGAGCCACCGTGGCCTCTTCGGGTTAATTGTTTCCACGGGGCTTTAAGCATTTGAAACAATGAAGGCCTCGGTTCCCTAACAGCCCGACAGGTTCTGCAAGCCTGTAAAGCCAAGGCCTGCTCTGGGGTAGTTTTTATCACAAAGAGTTCGGGTTAACATAGAAACGAAACCAGGAGTCAAGAAGCCGACGCTTCCGCCCTTGTCTGATATCACTCTGCCAGCCGAGCCGTGAACGCTACTGCTGATGAACCTGAACCGCCGCAGAGGTGCCCCTGCCTTTGAATGACTGAGGTGGGGGTGGGGGAAGGGCCAGGAGGGCATTTCCAGGTGGGATGAGACCCCTGGGAAGTCCCTGCCCGTCCCCACACTGGACATTCCTACCTGGCACATTACTTACCCCATCGGTCACTTTTTCCAAGAGAAACACGTGAGATTTTTTGCTGCACGAACTGAGTCGGCGTTTCCAGTCCGAGGCTGAGGCGGCGCCCCTGGCCGAGCCCGGCTGCAGGAGCAGCTCCAGAGGCCTTCACGGCGCTCGTGTTCACTGGCACGTGGGAGCCGGTCGCCAGCAGTGAAAACCCAGAAGGCTTCACATGGAAACGGGACAGCCAGCAGCTGTGGGCCCACTGCTGTGCGGCAGCCACGGGGACAGAGGAGCAGCATCTCACACACATGGGCCCGTGTCCTGCCCCCACCGCCGCCCCCGTCCCCAGAGGGCCAGGACACCCCACGCCTCCTGGTCCTTCCCGAGAGCTGCCTGCAGGTTGGCGCCCCAGGAGAAATAGTGGCCATTGGTAATGTGATGGAAGGAGGGGAGGAGGCAGAAACACATGCGAAGTATCATTTTATAAAGAAAAACTAAATCCCACACAAGCCTTTTGCATGCACCTCCTGAAGTCCCAGAACAGAAAACACCCGTATTTCCATGTTTTGTTTTGTGCTGAATACTCCTTTCACGGAGTCGACTGTGGATTTTCCCACAGACGACGACACCAGTGCAGCTTGAAAACTGTGACCTGTTTTCAGAAGGCGATTAGCAAGGGGACTAGCACGGAAGTCTCCACGGAGGAAGGCCCGCTGCCTCGTGTGTGCTGACCACGGGTTCTCCGTGGGACGGCTGGGGAAGCCGAGCCCTCCCGTGCAGTAGCGGGAGCCGTGACCTCACACGCCGGGCCCCAGCAACACGTATGGAAACAAACAGCACCTTCCAGGCCTTGTTTTCCTGAAGGGTCGGTCCTAGGAGCAACACAGGTGCCTTGTCAAAAAACAAACCAAAAAAAAGGAAGGAGGCGGGATGGGGGAAGAAAAGAAAAAGCGGCTGAGAGGGTGCAGATCCATATTGCAGTTGAAGCTGTGGGCTGACCCACACCAAGTTCGAGGCACTGATGTGACTCAAAGTTTCCCAACCGGGAAATGTCACCCTGACGGCCCCCTCCTTCACGCCCAGCCCACCCCTTCCAATCATGTGCACGCGGCTCTGGAAAGGGAGAAGGGACCTGCCTCCCACTCGGCCCATCTGCGCACCCCGACAATAGATCAGCGCTGCAGGACGCAGGACCCAGGCGGGTCTGCAAACAGACCTCCAAGGCCTCCCCGCTTCGGTGGGCAGGAAGCGAGGGCGGGCAGCGCAGACCCGGGGGAACAACTCCTTAGAAAACAAACAAGAAGCTGAGCCACAGATAGAGAGGCTACTCGGTCCAGAGCTCTCCAGAACGGGTCCATGAGGAAGTCTGCAAGCCCTCAGATTTTGACTTGCGACGCAAACGCCTTCGAGGACTTACAGCTGGAGAAGGAGACGGAACCCCAGGGCTTGAGGTCACAAAGGGCCCACCGGCTGAGCTGGCTACAAACGCCACTGGAAACTTAACGGACCACTGTTTTACCAGGATCATTGTTTTTGTCCCTGCTCCGCTTACAAAGTTCCTTAAGTTTAAGTGTCTGCCCCTGCCCTATTTTTCCCGGGATCCCGTTTTTTACATGCAGTTTTGCAGAAGGGGGGTCTTTCAGGGCTGTATCTATGGCACCGACGCAGTCATCCTGGGCTGTCCCTTGTCACTATGGGCATCCACAGGGGAGCGGTGACAGGTGTCTGCAGTTGGGTGCGCTCTCTGGCAGGTGACCTGCAAATGTGGCTCTCAAACGGGGGGGCTTGTTGGGGTTTTGTTTTACACGCTTTCCGATATTGTGCTCAAAATGCAATTCTAAAGACTAAGCCAAAACACACTCCAAAATATTTATGCTATATCACATTCATTAACAGGAGGAGGACCCAAAATATGCACAGCAAAAATAAAACCATGTGAAAATATAAGCAGGTGGAAAGGGACAAGTGAAGCAGAAGCTCCACTTGACAAGTGGTGGCTTGAAGAATAAAATACCTCATTCCCTACATGAGTTGTTGCAAATAAGCAAATGCTTCTTTTGTTTGTTTTGCTTGGAATGAATCATCAATTGGTGAAAGTTTGTAGGGAAACATTCCACATGCACAGACTAACAGATTAATAAATGTGAAACCACCGGGAGCACGGCTGCTTCTCAAGACAGACAGCGGGACGCTGGGAGGCAAGGCGCCAGGTGGCAATCAGGAGCTGGCTGAATGGTAACTACGTACTTTCTCCACGACCAGCAGAAAGACGGACCGTGTCTCTGGGGGCCTGGGGGGCCAGGACAGGGCCCTGACAATGGGGACCTCTGCTGGAAAGCCATCCGTGCAAGACAGGGGCTCCCCTACCCGGAAGGGTTGATAGGACCACCCATGACATCCCCTCCTGCCCTGGGGCAGAGGGAGGCCCCTGGCAGGACAGCCTTGCTCTTTGGGATAAAAACTCCCACAATTGGCTCACACGTCAAAGTTGTCACATGGCCAGTGGACAGGGAGGTTTTCCAGCAAACAAGTGCATCATGCCGCCCGTCATTTCTCTAGAAGAAAACGGGGGGTGGGGGGTACAAAGGCGCTGACGCAAGTGAAGGCTGACCGCAGACACCGGTTTATTCCACGGGGTGCATGATTCAAAGCGTCTGAGCCCCCAGCCGCCGGGTCCCTCCCTCCCTCCACAGACTCTGGCCGCCCAGATACAGTTCAGCCACGGCCCGCTCCCCTGCCCCCGAGTCTAGAATTCAGCTGGTCTCCTTGCACAGCACACACCTCACACTCACCGAACGCTGTGGGGAGGGTGGGGGGGGGCTGGGAACGGCCCCCCGAACCAAAGGCACTTCACGTTGAAAGATAAAGCACAGTGGGGACACCCAACGGCGTCCATGCGAGTCCACAGGCTTACCTGGAACCCGCAGTCGCCGCCCATGGGAGTCCCCACGACAATGAGAAAGACACGCATTTCCGTGGAAAACAAAGTGCACGTGACTATAAAGACTGGCCAGGGCCACTCCCGCCCCGTCCTTTTCTGAAAATACCTAAGAACTCTTATTTTACATGATTACAATTACCCAAGGTGCACGCATGAGGAAAATAGCTCAAAAGTAACCTGTCGTAAATTCTCGCTGGGACATCACAATGGACTCTGACGAGCTCACAGGACTGGCAAGCGGCAGCCCCGGGGACCCTGCGTGCGTCCCCTCCCTGGACAGACGGGTCGCCGTGGGCGGGACCCTGGGGTCTGCCCCCGCGTCCAGAGCCTGGGTCGCACGCAGCCTCCGAAGCCTCGCTGTGGTTCCCTCCCCACAAAGTCCAACAGGGCACCGGGCTCTGGAAACACAGTGCACAGCCTGCGCGCTGATGCGGGTGAGTGATTTGGTCTCGCAGGCGGTTCCTTTGGCGGGCGGCCCCACCTGGTGGGGGGGAGGCGGAATCTGCGCACGGGCGCCGTCCTGCTGCAGGGAGCCGAGTGCAGGTCAGGCACGACGTCTCCTGGGCCGGCAAGGACGGCTGCTCCTGGCGCTCAGCTGGCGGTGGGCAGGCGGTCGGCGGCGCAGCGGAAGCCCAGGTTGGAGGCGGAGCTGTCCGGCGTGTTCTGGCTGCGAGCGGCGCAGCGGTACCTGTAGCAGTAGGACTGTGCAGAGGGGAGTGAGTGCTGCCGACCTGCGGCAGCGCCCAGGCCCCCCGACAGGCCCGCCCTCCCCAGCAGCCTCCTGCACACGCGGCATGCGTGCGGCACACCCGAGTCCAGCACGGGCCACCCAGGGTCCGACGCCTCACACGCGCGCCACTGCCGCCACACGAAGACATCGCGAGCGCTCCTGAGGACGCACAAGGAATGGGCTCCCCGCTTACGGCGCCTCCACCTGCCAGGTGAGCAGCCACTAAAAACACATCCTTATGTGACATTTCATGGCAGGACATTCCGCGGAGTGCGCCCCCCCCCCCCCGCACTGAGTGCGCACGGGGCACTCACGGAGAGTCTGCAGGCCTCGCAGCGCTGCCGTGGGGAAGGCGCCGCCAGGCCTCTCTGCGGGCGCGCCGCGGCAGGAGCCGAGCCGCCCAGAGGCGGGGAGAACGGGCATCCGGGCTTAACGCGAGCACCGGCCCAAATCGGGTGAAAGACAACGGGCAGGAGACGTGGTGGCAGGACAGGACGCCGGCACGCCCGCGGGCAGCCAGCAGAGAGCAGGCACAGCGTGGTGCGAAGGGAGCCCGCGGCCAACACCGCCACCCACTCACCAGGACGCGCAGAACCCACAGCCGCCCCACGCCAGGCGAGGCCTCCCTGAAGCTGCTCCCTAACAGGCAACGCGGGCAGCTCGTGAACACACCGTCCAAATGCCGCACCTCCTCCTCACACGCGCAGAGTGAGGTGCCAGGCCCGCGGAAGGCGCTGTCACCGCTACCGTGAGCAGAGCGCTCACCTTACAGAACCCGACTCAGTCTCACCTGGCCGCCCGGGCCCACCTGCCTCCTCACTGACCGGGAGCACTGGCCAGCCACACTGGCCAGCCCCGCTGGCCCCAGCGGCCTGGCTCCGGAGGGCAGCGTCCCCGCCCCCGCTGACCGTGCAGACAGACAGTGGCTGCCTGCACCAGGAAGTGACTTGCTACACAGACAGGACACTGAGGGCCCCCCAGTGACAAGGTGGAGGGCTGGGGGCTTGCTGGCTGCCGCGTCTCCACATGCACCTGTTTCTCGAGGGATGCCACACCTGTTCGGTGCTGTTCATGCACCACACCGCGCAGGCTGTGGCAACCCTGATGGCCCAGCTGCCCAAGGCGGGGACGTGGCCAGTGGCAGAGAGACCCACGGAGCCTGGCACAGGAGGGTCTCACCCCAGCAGGCTGAAGCCCCCGGTTCAACAAAGAGTAACTCCCTTCTGGGAAGGAAACAACGAAAGTGAACCCAAAACTCTGGGAGTAAACCAACAGCAGTTCTCTGTCGGAAGCAGAGAAAATCACTCTTTTATTTTCATCTTATGTGTATTATTTACTTTCATAATTTTTAATGCAATGAAAACGTTTTGTTTGTATAAAAGGAAAGCTTAAAACCAGCAACGGCAGGAAGAACTGGCCCATTGCTGGACCTCGGCAGCCCCTCGGACCTGCCACTCACCCAGACGGAGAGGAAGGGCTGAGGCTGCCAGCAAGGCTGGTGCGGACAGGCCTGTGCGCCCGCACCACCCCCACACCGCGGCCCGTTTCAAGCGCACGCACTCCCGGAGCACACACGCACCACAGCCCGTTTCAAGGGCACACGCTCCCGGAGCACACACGCACGGACAAGCAGTCCGTCTACACCCCGGCTCCAGGCCGCGAAGGGATGCGCACTCGAGGGGGAGGAGGCCTGATTCGAACATCCTCGCCGCTCCTTCATCCCAAGTCCACTTTTAGCACCGAAAACAGTTATTATTAGCGAGGTCAGATCATCGAGCAGCTGAAATATGGGTCATTTTACTAATTAAGAACATTTCATCAAAGTGGCTAATTACTGTGCGAAACTGACCTCAATACCTGAGCTAAGAGCGTCATCCTGGACGACCCACTGGAGACAATGACCTGCCCGCCTCGGGGCTTTGAAGGCAAGCGGGACACGGCGGGGCTCCTGTGAGAGGAAGACTTTCTGGGACAGAGGAAGCTCACGGGAACGCAGCTCATTATAAACATCATCACAGAAAACCACCCCCGGCTGCTAGGTCTCCCGGTGCCGCTGCTCCAGAGCCTGGTGTAAAGGGTGGGGGGATGGTGTGGGTCCCCCCCGCAGCAGGTTGAGTGGGGTCCCACCGGGATGAACTGTGCCCACTCGAGAACGAGGACTAGGATTCCCAGGTGAGCAGCTCTAAGAACGCCCGCGCACGCACTCACGGTGCCCTCCCAGGGACGGGGCGGGCAGGTGCTGCGTGGCCGGTGTCTGACTTGTGCTCTTACAGAGAAACTGAGGCCCAGGGTGCCCAGGCCCCGTGGCCCACGAGAGGTGCATGCAAACCAGAGCCTTTTGGGCCCCACCCCGGAGCCTGCGCCCCTGCCTGGAGGCCAAGTGGCCTCGCTCCCCTCCTGGGCCTCGCCGCCTCACTGACGTGGGAGGGCCTCTCCCCAGTGACCGGTCACCAGCAGACCGACCGCAGTCACACAGTGGCGCCGGCCTCTGGCCAAACCGCAGCCACCGTCGAAGCACGGTGATTTTTTTCTAAATGAATTACATTATTCCCTCCTTTTTGTAAATTTCTTTTCTTTCTTTTAGTGGTTTTCACCTATGCCTTAGGAATCATTCCCAGGACTCCCTCACCTAGCCAGGAATTCATTAGTTGGATCCATATTCAAAAGAAGGCGGGGAAACAGCCCGACTATAACAGAGATGGCGGCCAGCACGCGGCATCTGCAGCAGCTTTCCTGAAGCCTCTGCCCCAAGCGAGGCACTGCGGGAGTGCTTCCCCAGGTGCTTCGTCCATCCGTCCACCCCTCCTCGGAACCTCCAGCAGGTGCAACTATAGGGGCACCTGGCAGACGGGAGGACTGAGGCTCAGAAAGGCTCGGTCCGGGGGTCCCAGAGGGCAGGGAGCAGTCACAGGCCCCACCAGCCCAGACCTCATTCCGGAGTCCGCAGCTCCATCACGGAACTACGGCTGCCACTTTCAACCCAGCGGAGGGGCCAGGGCTCCGGGAGCAACTCCCAGCCAGCTGTGACCTTCTCCTGGGGCTCTCCCTCCCGGAATGCCGTCCGCTCCGTCCCTAAATTAACACTCTAAACAGATCACTAAAGCTGTAAAACAAAGAGGTATAGCTTATACACCAAAGGAGAGAAACTGAGTGATAAAAACTCTTAACCCCCACAAAGTCAAAAAAAAAAAAGAGAGAGAGAGAGAGGGAGAAAAATAAGAACAAAAACCAGATGAGACAAAAATAAAAAAAATAAATATCAAGATGTCAAAATCAAACCCAGCCACACCAATCACCGCACCAAAGGGAAGCGGTTAGGCAGCCAATGGAAAGACAACGGCCACGCCGACAAGTTCAGTAACTCGGATGAAACGAACAAATCCCTTGAAAGACACAAACTCCGGATGTTAATCAAGAAGAAACCGATGATCGGCGTTACCCTGCAGCTGTTGACGGAATGAAATCTAGAGTTGTAACTCGAGGCCCAAATCCTTTCCCTCGGGGATCCTATCAAATAGAAAAGTGGGTTTCCAGTTGTGAGGACGCAGAACAGAGGATCTGTGCCAGTGCTATTACTGATTGATTATTACCTATTAATTACTATTACTTATTAATTATTGTGTTATTTTCCACTCTAACGACTGTAAACCTACTTTTGCCCCACCTCGTGTTTAAGAAAGAAACAGATAATTCTACAGAAACCCCTCCAGAAAATTTAAGATGAGGAAATATTTTCCCGTTCAGCCCATGAACCCAGCAGCTCACTGACACCGAACCAGACAAGAAAACGGAACAACAGGCCAGCACCACCGGGAACACCAACGCAAAGATGCCTAACGTTTGAGTAAATCAGCCAAAACACAGAGAAAGGGTAACACGTCATAAGCAAGTGGACGTGTTCCAGGAAGGCAAGGACAGTTTAATGTCTAAAATTTAAAACCAATGAGTGCAGTTCACCATATTAACAGACTGAGAAAGAAAACCCTACAAACGTCTCAATAGCTACAGAAAAATGATCCGGCCAAATAAAATACACATCCATTTCTGATAAAAACTGTTCAAACAATGAGGAATAGAAACAAGCTTCCTCAAACTCATAAAGGGCAACTTTGAAGACACCACAGCTAGTATCAAATTTAATTCGAAAAGCTGAATGTTAACCTCCTAAGGTTCTTGCCTCAAAAATGAGGTAAGAATGTCTGTTCTTATCACTTCCACGAACACCACAGTGGAGGTTCTAGACCGTACAACACAGCAAGAAAAAAGGGATGAAAGACATCTAGATTAAAAAGGGTGAGGCACAACTGCCTATGTTCACTACCTATGTACAAAATCCAGTAGAATCTACAAAAACATTATAGTGTGGATGAGTTTAACAAGGTTTCAGGACACAAGATAAACATACAAAAACCGACTGTACCATGTAAATGTACTTATTAAAAACAAATACTATTTGCCATGGCTCGTGTGGCTTAGTGGTTGAGCACCAACCTGGGAACCAAAAGGTCGCCGGTTCGACTCCCAGTCAGGGCACATGCCTGGGTTGCGGGCCAGGTCCCCAGTAGGGGGCACTCGAGGGGCAACCACACACATCGATGTTTCTCTCCCTCACTCTCTCCCTTCCTCTAAAAAAAATAAGAAAATAAAAATAAAAACAAATACTAAGTTAAAATATATTTTAAAGGAATACACTACGAAGCCCATAAAATACAAATTTAAAATAAGCAAAGAAACTGAAATGTGAAAGCAGGCATACTTCCATTGCATGGTATTGGGATATTCTAGTGTTCACGCTTAAATTGTTTTCACAAGCTTCACTTTCTCCATTGTTTCTTGAGAAAAAACCTTCTGGCCCTCAATTTGTACAGAGTAACTCGACTCCCAATTAAGAAAAGTACCATGTGTCAGGGACAGAATGGGCGGCAATTAAGGTTTCGAGATACTATCGTGCAAAGAGAGATTCACCCAGTTTTCGGGGAAGTCTGCGCCCCCAACAGGAGGATTCAGATATTCTTGCTGTAACGGTGTGAATTAGAGAAGAAATCTGGGACTAAAGACTGATGCATACACAAACATTTAAAAGTACTGGGATGGCCTGGGGCAATGTTTTTAACTTAAAATTAAAATGAGAACTTCAAAGCTAAATTTGTCCACATCTCCCTATAAATGCAGGTGTAAAGCAGAAAGTGATGAGCTCAACTCCCCGAACTCCCACCTAAGCAAGAGCATTACAAACTCTAAGACACGCGGCCCGACGGACGCGCACACCCCCTCCGTCCAGTCCCCACGCCCACGGGCCCCAGACGCGGCTCCGTGTCAGCATCACCTTGACAGCGTAAAGACCCCGGGGCCCGGGCACGTTCCAGCAAAACCAAATCGGAACGAGGCAGAATCTATTTCATAGATTCCAGATGACTAGCGTCCACGGAGTCTGGGAGCCACGTGCTTGGCGGAGCTGTCCGCGCCGCCACCATCAGATCAGCAGCTGACTGTGGAGCCTCCCCGGGCTGTTTCGAGTCTCTAGCGGCTGCACTGACTGCGTTACCACAGGAAGCTTCCTGTGACAACAACTGGCAACGTGTCCCCTCGCACGAGGGCAGAAAGACAGAGGGCGAAGCGCGGGAGACGCTAATACATGATTTAAAGAAAAAGGAAAGAAGCGGTGTTTGCTTTCCAAACGGCTCCAAGTGGTTCCTGAAGAAACTCCGAGTCGCGCCGCCTAACCACGAACAGCCCGCTGGCGAGGACCCCGGAGCCACGGAGCAGAAACGCTCTCAGGGCCGACACGCGTTTCACAAGCACACACTCAGCACACACTCACGCCTGGGACACGCGGAGGCTTCCACCCCGACACCAGGCCCCCCACTCACCGCCGCCCCCCAACCCCAGCAGGAAGCAGACGGCCACAGGAGCCCGAGGGGCCGCACCCCAGGCCACGGGCCGCACCCCAGGCCACGGGCCGGTCTCTCACAGGGTCCGCATTCGACGGGTGGGGTCAGGCCGACGACAGGCCATCCCCAGCCTCTGCCTCTGGTGCCGCTGCTCCCCATGCCCGTGCCCAGACTTTCTTCCCGGCTGCGACGGGGTTAGGTCTGTATTCGCAGAAGCAGATGGGCACCGCAGCCCCCCGTGCTGCGTGCTGGGACCCCCGGCCCGCCGCCAGAACACCGACGCAACGCGCGGCGGCCGGGCTTACCTGGTGGCACATGTAGGAGCCGCCTTTCTTCACCCGGTCCTTCCCAGAGGGGGGGCCCTTCTGTGGGGGAGAGAGCACGTGAGTCCAGAGCGCCAGCTGCCCCTGCGGGGGGACAGAGTCCGCCAAGCCCAGCAGCACCCCCGTGGTGGCCCAGGCTCCCACGTGCGCTTCCTCCAGGCCTCACACCTGCAGCCTACACCCTCCCGACACACACCCCCTCACCCCAACCATCGTCTGAGGCCCGGCCACCACATCCTCCGCACCCCCACCCCCTGGTGATCCGCAGTTACCCTGCATCCTAGCCGGCACCCCACTGCACTGGCCAGCCGCTCTGAATTACGTGATCACATCTTCACCATCCTACCGCGTGACACCTGCAAACCCTTTGCTGACTGCAGGAAGGGATCTGCTTTGTGTCTTCAAAACAATTTTAGGTCAGGTTCACTGAGGTCTAATTTACATACAGTAAACTTTTAACCTTCTACACAGACTTCTGGTGCATTCTGACGAACGGAAGGTCATGTGACCCCATCAGAGCAGAGACTCCCGAGCACAGGGTTCCCCCAGTCCTCTGCCCACAGGGCTGTGCGCCTGGCCTGACGAGGAGAGCTGCATTTGCCAGAAAACACCACGAGGCAGGAGTAGCCACCACTGTTTCACCACCTGACCAAAGACGGGAAAATACTGGGAGGGTGTAGCGGGTCGGAGAGTCCCCCCACATCCACATCCACCCAGAGCCTCGGAAGGTGACCTTATTTGGAAATGGGGGCGTGGCAGTGTGGTACTTTTGGGTTAAGATGCGCTCATACTGAACCGCGGTGAGCCCCAAATCTGCCAGCCAGTGTCCATGTACCAGGGAGAGGCCACAGAGACACACAGAGGAGCCAGCGGTTGGGGTGAGGCCACCAGCCCAGGAGGCCGCCAGGAGACTCTGCCGCCTGGACCAAAGATCGCACTCATAGGGAAATCACACATGTGGACCTGTGGACACCTGTCATAAATCTGCACACTCTCCACGTTAAAGGACCCCCAGAATAACCGGGTGAAAAGAGATGATTTCACTGTTCTGTTTTTCTCTTCTCGGGAGTACGGCTTTACTTCCAGACAGGCCACACCGTGCCGGTCAGGAAAGGAAAAGCTACAGAATCAGACAACGGCGCGACCCTGCAGGTCGTCAGCGAGGACTTGACTTGCCAAATCGGTAAATTCTAAGAACAATCTGGTAAAAACAGAAGACTGGGAAGGCAAGAAGGGCAGGAAGCTAATTTAAAACCTCACAACCCGAGAAGCCGCAGGCACGACTCACTGCCCCCCACCCCCCATTGCTTTGGCGGCGGCGCTGCAGGTGCGCAGGCGCAGCGCCTGGAAACTGCGGCGAGGTGTGCTGACCACGGAGCTTCAAGCAGCAACGCTGGCGATGCCAAGGGCTGACTTGAAGAGCTTTCTGGTTCTTTCTTTGGTTAAAAGAAGCGCAGTAAACGGTTAAGATACGTGAAATCTAAATGGTATGTACGTAGGTACCTGTTATACTATTTTCTGCACTTGTCTGAAGTTTCAGGACATTTGATAACTAAATGTCGGGGTGGGGGAGAAAAATCAGCAAGGGCTAAATAACTGTAGCCTTCAGAAGTCACATTCGAGAGTTTGTACTTGCTTCTCCAGATGACAAGAAGCCCATACGGGGGCAGGACGGGGTCGGGCCCGCTCTCGGGGAAGGCGACCCCGCCGAGGGACGGTCCTGGCTCGGCCGCTGGCAGCGGCGCCGGAAACCAGGAGGAGCTGCAAGGAGCTGGGCGACGGGCACGCGCTTCCCGGGGGCTGGGGCTGAGCTCGCAACGCTGCTGAGTTTCATCCGAGTCGGACCAGGAAGCAAATGAGGCCGCGTGCGACGAGAACCTCACCTGGGGGGGACACTCTACAGAGCGAGAGCAACATCCAGACAGAGCGGGGCTGGTGAACGGGACATGCGTTTCCTGTAGGTCCCTAGGAGAAGCGCGAGCGGTGACGAAGCCGAGAGCCCAAGCGCGGCGCTCACGCCGGATGGTGGGACAGCGGCATTCACGGCCTGCCCGCGCCCGCGCCCGCAGCCTGGCGCACCCTCCAAACAGGCAGACGCTTTATCTGGGCAGAGGCCCTGCTTCTGATTCCAACAGCCGAGGCCAAGTCGCAGGGCGCCGGGGAGTGCGGCCTCTCCCAGCCACACAGCGCCAGATCCATAGCCCGTTCTCGTTGTGAGGACGGGAGAGGTCTTGGCCACTCTTTGCACTGGCCCTGCCGGAAGGACGAGGAAAACGAAGGAGAAATGACAGTTTGGGAAGAGCTCGGCTTTTTCAGCTGCTCCTGAGAAAGGAGGCCCGAGTCCCGGGGTTACTCGTGCGCAGCCCTCGGCTATGTGCTGCGGTGGGCGGGGGCACCAAGCGCACCGCGCAAAGGACCCCCACTTCCCGCTTTCTGAACAGCGGCCTGAGGCACACGGCCGGACAGAGGCTTCGATCGCTCTGAGCTGCTTCACTCGCTCCGATGAGAAGAGATGAAACGATTTTCTTTATCATTCTCTCTCATGCCTTTTTTCAAAAGGGTAAGGTTTACACTAAGCACATCCAGTTCCCAGATGAGCTGGCTTTGGTATAAATATACATTCTTCGACCTGAATTATGAATATCTAGTTTGCTAGAGAGAGGACTTTTACACGATGTTTCCCACCAATCTGTTCACACAGCAAAAGAACATCAGACGTGTTCTTTGCAGAAGAGGCGCCTCCCACACACACAGACATCCATGCGGCGTCTCGCTTTCTGCTGGTCCTGCTGGGAGACCTTGGCTTTGGAAGCAGGGCGGTCCACCAGCTGCACTGAACGTTCCCTGCAGTGAGCAGGCACAACGCAGACACGCCAGGGTGTCTCGGGCTCCCGGGTGCACGACGCACTGCCCTGACACACGGCTGAGTTCAGGAGACTGTCACCAGGTGACCGTCTCTGGGTGACCATCGCTGCATGACTTCGACTCCACCCAGGAAGCACCCATTCTCGGTTCTCCAAAGGCGGCTCCTGAATCGCCGCCTCCGCCAGTCAAAACCCAGGTGACCTGGTCCAGGACCTCCAGCAGACCCCACCCAGGACTCATAAAACACTGCTGAGTTCCGCACAGTTATTCGGACGGAGCAGACGTTCTTACAGGCGGGGTCCCTCACAGGGATATCGCATCACATCACGGTCCAGCAGCACAAGACGCTCCCGACGCTTTCACACGCTGCTTCCGGGCTGAGCTGAGAGACCTGTACTTAGTCTGCCTCTGGGGAAATGCCAAGGTCAATTCCAAGAGCACAGAAACACCCCTGAGAGACACAGGAAGTCCTCGCCCCGGGCGGGGCGTGCTGAAGACGCTACTCACCGGGTTGCGGGCGTCTTCAGCAGAGTGGCGAACGTCCCACCAGTCGGAAGTCCACTCCCACACGTTGCCGACCACGTCGTGCAGGCCGTAACCGTTCGCGGGGAAGGAGCCGACCTGCAACCACACGGGGAAGCGCTGTCGGGCCGCGTGCCTCGCTGGGAAACCTCGTTGGCGCAGAAAAGCACTAAGAGCTGTAACTTCAAAGTCTGAGCATTAATTTTCATCCCGGCAGTCAACGCACAATGGGGCCCATGTAGAAATAAGAAAACAAAAACATTTTTATCTTTGAGCTCTCAAGGCGAATTAGAAATCTGAGAGTTTATACATATACCATGTGGAAGGGAACCAGCAAAATCATTCGTAATAAATACCAATCATAAACCACGTTTGTATCCCAGCATGCAATACCTCACCACTGAGTCAGGGCACTGACCTCCTTCCCTTGGTCGTCAGATCACAAAGTGACAACAGCCAACCCAACACTGGCCATAAGGTGTGAGTGAATCTAAATTACGCCTGCTGTTTTTTGTCAGACTGGCAAAAAATGTATTTGTTGGTGTGCCGCAGGATTTCAGTAATTGGTTTACTTGTGCACGAGAGGAAAGCGGTTCGAAAGTGCCACCGTGTCCTATGGGGCAGGCGACACTTAGACCTTCAAAAGCGAGACGGAAGCGCGGCGTCAGACCCCACGCACATTCACCCTAGGAGCGGAGCCGCACTGGCCACATGAGGCCTTTCAGCGCCGAGCTCCTCCCCCCCCCCCGCAACCCAGCCTCTCACGGCAGGACGGCTGTGACTGCGCCCAACACAAAATTGTAAATTAAACAGCACGAAATTTCTGTGATTCCGTGTCACGTGTATTTAACATGTGGCCCAGAGACACCCCAAGGCTGGACTCCCCTGATTCTAATTTTCAGCCCTGGCCATTATCATCCACACCCTGAGAGGACTTCTTCTGATAAGGACGAGGTCACGTCTCTGGAGTTACGGGCAAACCGTCCAGGTTCTGCAGCAAGCGAGGACAGCACCGAGAACGGCAGGCCGGACGTCGGTCGCCCCCCATCACAGGCTCAGAGCCACAGTGCGGCTTCTGTCCGAGGAGGGGGCGAGGGGGCGCGAGGAACCCCTTCGACTGAACAACAGTGAGTGCGGGGCAGGGCTTCTCTTTCAGTGACTTAAATGGGGTGCAACGTTTCTAAATTTAAAAAAGCTCAAACAAAAACCTTCATGTTTTAACTTAAAAAAAAATCAAGTTTTCCTTGTTTTTTGTTTTTAATCTCTTTTCCTATACTAATGAAGCAGGACGAAGGGAAAAATAAAATTCCTTTCTGTTTGGCCTCAGGTTCTGGGCCCGCACGTGACGGTGGACGCACGGGAAACCCGGGCGACGGGAGGTGGGAAGCTGCTCCAGGAACTCAGCCCTCGAGGCGGGAGGCAGCAGGAGCTCCCGCTCCGCTGGGTCCTCACCCTCAGGGGGCAGGTCCAGCCGGCACAGTGGCGCTAACTCCACGCATGTCCACTAGAGGAAGGAAGGAGCTCAATGACACAGACCTCAGACAGCATAATCAGGGAGAAAAGATTATACCAAAAAAATTTTTTTAAAAATCGATTCTAAAAGGCAGAGTGGGACAAGCAAGGAAAAACAACAGGGAAGAGCATGCAAGCGAAGGCCACAGAATCCCCAGGAGCTGCGGGTGCGCCTCCTCTACAAGGGTGGGTGTCTAGGCAGGCCTGGAACTGGGGTCAGAGTTCAAAGGTCAGAGGGACGAAGGGAGGAGAGGCTACTGGCACAGTCTGTTCTTTCAGGGGTTTGGAGAAGATCAGAGAGAGTAGGAGATAATAGCAGGAAGGCGGAGGAGGAAAAGAGAAATTAATTTGTTCAGGGAGCGCAGGGAGGGAGCCGGGCCCTGAGCGATGAGAGACGAGCAATCCCAGAGGAAGGGCTCAGTTCTGGGGCAGGAGAGCGCACAGCGCAGGGGCTCCCACAGCCGGCCAGCGCCTTCCTGTGGGCCCACGCTTAGCCGCCGCGGCCCGCAGCTCCGCCCGTCTGCTCGGCTGACCGCACGAGGAGGACACGCTGGCATCTGCGCAGAGGTGTGTGCTGTCTTCCCTCTAAGTAACTGGATGCTGAAGCCAGGTGAAATCTGGACGTCCCCACCCCAAAGTTACCGTGGGGGACGCGCCACCAGGAAGCACACGAGCGGCTCGTTGGATCAGTCACACCAACCAAGCTTCCTCCCGGAGCCTCGGGAGGAACAAGCGAACACGAGAACCCAGCGCACGCCCGTTGGGGCGAGGGGGCCGAGAGGCAGCACAGGCCCCCGCGGGAAGGACGCGCAGCTCCACGGGGCCCTTCACGGGGACACAGACGTGCACTCCGCACCTCGCTAAGGGCGCACATTCTCGTGCTGTTTCCTTTTCTGTATCAGTTCTGCCCAAATAAAGCTGCATGCTTTAAGCACGACAGCACAAAATACTTTTAAACTTCTGGTAGGTCCAGGGTCTCCTCGCTCTTCACGGTTTCCGAAATGCCCTGTGTGTGGTAACTAACACACGTGAGACATGCATGTATTACTTATGTTGCTTCAGCTGAAATTATGGAATCACTCGCTCACATTCCAAACAGCGCATCTGGGGCACAGTCATAAATACATGTTGGAAGAGTCGTTTTTGTGTGAAACAAAAACGCAAATATTACGAAGTGACAAGCACTCGGAAGATCAGTGAAAGAACACTCGTCTTGGTAACAGTGCACCGGGCACGGCGGTTCCCACCCCGTGGCTGCCCTCCTGGCCGCGTGGAGAGAAAGGGACAGCGGTGACCCCGCCTCACAGCACAGGGTGCTACCAGCAGAGGAGCAGAGTGAGGAAGGACTCGGTGCACGCACGCACCGAGGGAGCGCGCCAACGTGCTCCGGGAAACGCTTGGGCTGCAGATCCAAGAGCCTCACCGAGAAAGTGCTCTGGTCTTTGACTCAGCGACTTCCCTGCCGGGGGTCCGTCATACAGACGCCACCAGAGGCACAGATGACTGTTTATAAACAAGACGCGCTGTTGTGTTGCTGTGTCAGCCGAAAGAACAGGCACAGCCTGACTCGCGACAGTAAGGGGCGCATAAACGGGGGCCCGTGCAGAAGCCAGCTCTCCCGTAGGCGCTAAAAGACCATGTGTGGGGAGGAGCTGCTCACGACAGTTCCTGCTGATAAAACGTCCCTGCTGACACCCAGGGGCAACCGGGCTCTGAGGCCGGCATTCAGGCTGACCCACAGGCAATAGGGGAAAGTGAGTGGCCCCTCCGCCCAGAAACGCCTGCGCCGGCCCCTATGGCAGGGGACCGTCCTGTGCACCTGCCGGTGGCAACGGCACCCCCCTCCCGGAGCTGCATCCACACGAAGCGAGACCCTCTGTGCCGATGGCCCAGCACCACGCCCAGCACCCGGCCAGCACTCCCTGACCACGAGCCACTATCAGCATCGTTAACAGGGAACGGGAGGAAACACCCCAGATGCTAACGGGGTGAGGTGAGTGAATTCAGGGCCTTGGATTTTCTCCCTTGCACTCTCCTTGTGCACAGTGGAGGGTGGGGTTGGGGGGCAGCACAGGGAGGAGTGGGGAGCCAGGGGGCCATCCATCCCTCCTCGCCCCGGTCCCCAGAGCTGCCACCGCCGCCTGGGCTGCACTACTCACGGGCGCAGTGCCTCGGAAGCCGTCCTCGCCGGTGTCGGTCACGGGAAACTCGCCCTGCCAGATGTTGGCATAGTGCTGGCCTTTCGGCTGCAGCTTGTTGCCCCAGGGGAACAGCCTGCGGGAGGAGACACAGGGTCAGCCCATCCCCCGGGCCCAGGGCCCCGGACGCAGAAGAGGGCAGTGAGAGTGGAAGCGAGAACACTGCTCCCTGGCCCTGAGCGAGCCATGTGGTTTTAAACTACAAATGTGTAAAAAGCAAAGCTTTTAACCGGATGTTGTAACTTCTGCATAGCGAGCGCACGTCAAGTTCCCCAGGGCCCCAGTCTCTGGGGAGCTCGGGGCCGGAAGAAGCCGCCGTGCCCAAAGGGCCTCCAGGAGGCCGGGGGTCAGCCTCGTCCAGACTCACGCGGCAGCGGGACGGGCCACCGTCATGCCACACGTGTCCACAAAGGCTGCGCTGTGTTAAGGAGCCTCTCCTGGGTGCGGCCCACACGCGAGTTTTCTGCCTTGCGGCTCCAGAGGTGGAGCAGTACTGCCGACTGGCAGCGACTAGAGTAAGAAGAGAGAAGCAAGGCCGCTGACCGCCAGCTCCAAGGAGGCCGGGCCGCCCCCAGGCCCGACCTGCTGGGGGCGCCTCGGGACCGCAGGGAGCCCACGCCGCCCGAAGTGTGGTAGCCCACTGGTCCTTTGCTGAGCAACTCCGTGGCCAGGAGGAAAGGCCAGGAAGAAAGAGCGGAGGGTGTTAGGCCGACTTTCCAACCAGAACGAGCCCACGGGGTGGGAACAGGTCAGCACGGGCGAGGCAGGGCGGGCCCCCAGTACCTGTCGCGCAGGCCCCCCCGGCAGCTGTACTCCCACTCGGCCTCTGTGGGCAGGCGCTTCCCGGCCCACGCGCAGTAGGCCACGGCGTCGTTCCAGGAGACATGGAGCACCGGGTGGTCTGGCCTGGGGACAGCGGAGTGAGGGGGACATGCACAGGGTCAGGGTGCAGGAACCAGCTTCAGCAAGGCACCTGGCCACCTCAGATCCCTCGGTGATGCTGACGCGGTCCTGGTCCCCACCTGGAGCCCCAGGCGAGCCACACCGTCACCCTCCGCCAGGGGATTCTGTCACCCCAGGCCCCCAGAGGGGTGACGAGCCCTCTTAGACATATACTCCAGACACTTCCGCGCCTGGCGCAGGCCCGCACCCGCAGAGCTGCACTGGGCGGGGGGCGTGCAGGTGCCCCAGCCCCCCGTGAAGGAAGCAGGGCACCCATTGCTGGGGTGTCAGCCCCTCCAGGCGCCCACGGCAGCCAAGGGCCAGCTCAGAGCCACCGAGGGCTCATCGAGCACAGCAGGAGCAGCAGGCGCAGCCATTCTAGCCACCTGTGGGCCAATCCCATGGGCCACGGGTCCCCAGAGTCCCTGCGGGAATGGCTGGGACACCCTGGGCCCACCACACAGCCTTGGCTCCCCCATCTGCCCAATCCCACGCCCCCCGCCCAGGCCCCCCAGCAAGCATTCTGCACACTGAGCTATCCCAGCACCCGCGTCCACAGAGCCCAGCCTGGGACACTTGGCCTTGACTTGTGTCTTCGTGCTACACTTCAGCAGCTACTCTGCCTCACTCTGGTCAGGTCCAAGCAAGGCTTTGCCTTCCAAGGGCCTGTTCGGGCCAGGCACTGTCTGTGGGACTGAGAGGACATGTACTCTCTCAGCAATGGACTCAGCAGGTAAAACGCATCCCCTCTGGGTTTCCCTTCCCACCTCAGCCTGCCTTCTCCTGTTAAACTCGAGAGAGACGTTCATGGGAGCCAAGAGGCCCAACCCCCCCTCAGGCACCCGGGGCCCCACGTGGCCTTCCACCTCCCAGCTGCGCAGGCGCCGCCGGGCCCTGATGGACTGCTGCCACTTGCGAAGGGGCTCCAGGCCCGCAGCTGAGCTCCGCGGATGCCCAGCTCCCTGGTAAGGAGAGCCAGAGCCGGGGACGTCAGCAAAAGCAGGGGCTCGAAGCCCCACCTGAAGAAGTAGGTCAGCAGAGCAGTCTCCTGGGCTGCGCCTGTCCCACACCTGCCTGCCACGCCCCCCCCCCATGAGTGCTACCCAGTTTCTGCTGGAGCTAATTATCTCCCTGCCGCCCCGAGACGCGCTGACCGACTTGCCGCTCTGCGGGTGCGCAGTCGGACGGCGGCTCGGAAGTGTGTCAGCGCAAGGCTGGAGGGGACAGGAGCCCCGGGCCAGGCCCGAGCTTCCACAGAGGCCACCTGGCCGGACGCGCACTGCTTGTCCGCAGACAGTCTTCTTACTGACCAATCACGAGAGGAGCAAGGATGGGGCCGTGATTAAACATGCTGCGAGATTGGTGGCTGGCCATCAAAGGGGAGGCAGCTCTTTGAAGGGACGGATGAGGACGAGCCCACTGAGAAGAGCCTTCTCTGAGCCAGGCGCGGTGTGCGGGCCTTTTTGCAAACGCGTCACTTCCTGCCAGTTGATCTTCCCACGCCCAGTCGCAGGGGCGGGTCCCACCTGTGCCCCAGGACGGCAGTGAATGCGGCCCAACGCAGGACCCTCAATTCGCTGAAATCATTGAGGCTCTTTTCTGTGTGGGATTACGGGTCACAACGGATTTAACGTGTGGCCTGGGACAACGCTGCTTCTCCTTCCAGTGTGGCGCCGAGACGCCCCGAGCTCGGACGCCCCTGGCGGAGAGTGCCGCTCTCACCCTTGTACAGGCACGGACAGCGCCGCGCTCCCTCTCCGCGGCGCCCGGGGGGGGGGACCGGCAGCTCACCTGTGCGCCACAGTCGAGCCGGGCCCTTCGGGGTGTCTCCAGTCGGCGCCTTTCACGGGCAACCACCAGGGCGCGGCCGCCACCTCGGAGCAAGCAGAACGTGCGGACGTTAGCAGCTGGCTGCGAGGACGGGACGCCGGGAACGGGACGCACGCTCCACCCCGGGCTCCAATTCGGCCACCGAGCAGACGCCCTGGCCAGGAGACGGGAAGTAAAGGCTCGCGTGTAAGTGACCCTTACCAGGAAGGTATTACTCGTGTCCTGAAGCACTGCCGTGACCAAACACACGTGCGCTTAAATGGGGTGCGTCTCCAAGATTCCACAGGAGGCGCCCCAAGGCCGCCCTCTACATCCGACAGACAGACAGACAGACCAGTGGCAGACAGGCCGCACCGCCGTCGGCGAGCAAGGGGGACAGTCGACCTGACAGCTGGTGCTGGGCCGAGGGTCAGTCAAGGTGAGCAGAGCCCAGTGTGAAGCACCGGGCAGGAGGCTGCGTGCGTTTGCAAAAGAGCCCAGCCCAGCGCCCACTGTCCAGCCCCACGGAGCCCTGTCCGTGACAGGAGCAGCCCCCGCCTCGCCCACCTCGGACCACGGAGGAGGCCACAGCAGACGGCCCTGAGGTGCCGGCCAGTGGCCCCCACCCCGGAAGCCCTGCTTTGCAACCCTGTGAGCCCTGTGAATCATGGCTCTGCCACCCACAGCATGACCCTCAGCCACCTAACCACCCTGTCCAAACCTGTTTCCTCAATTTCGGAGACAGGGACGGATTGTGCCCCCCTCCCAGGCGATTACAAGGAGGGGCGGTAACGGGCCGATGCCGGGCACGGGGCTTGCCTGTGGCCTCAGGACGGGCCGGCGGCAGCGGACCACGGAAAATCAGCCCCAGCGCGGCTGCTGACCCAGCTAAGGGGCAGACGCTCGCAGATGGCTCTCCCAGGGGAATCCACGAGGACGCGAGGCTGCCCCGGGTGGATGCTGGCATCCTGCTGAGCTCGACGGACGAGTGCGGGGGTGGGGGGAAGGGGGTGTGATCAGTCACAGCACCTTCTCCACACACCGCGCAAACCCTTTTCTGCACGTCAGCTGCGTTTTCACCTTTCTTGAAATAATAAACATAATAGGCTGAAAACGTTACGTATTTTCTTCCATCTTCCATATTAAAATGCACAAAAATTCACCAATTTTGATAAGTTTTTTTAAAAATGCATGCTGGTATGACAGCTGTCATAATAAAGTCTAACAAAATTGTTTCAAATAGTGCTTAAAGACAATAAGCACTATGAGAGCCATCTTCTGGGAAAAAAACAAAATTTTTTGGCCGACCCAACAGATAAAATAGCACTCAGACCAGTCCCTGGAGTACTATACCAGAGTGAGCTGCCATGGCTGCTTTTGTCTGTGATACAATGTCGCAATATCCCCCTAGAAACGTCAGAGGACTGATTTCTAACTAGAGAAAATCTGCCCCGATGAACCCTCAGCAGGAGCCTCAGCCAGCCACCAGCTCACCCTCTTCCAGAGACCGATGGCCGAGGGGGTCAGAACATGGGTCGCACCCACAGGGTTCTCAGGAAGAGCGCGTGCTTGTCACTTTGCATCACTGTCGTGATGTGAGAAGCACCTGCACGGAAAGTAACGCGCCCCCCAAAGCAGGCAGCATCCCGGGAGGGAGAAGTGAGGGGTGGGGTAGAAGCAGGCGGGAGGTGCCCGCCTGCCGAGCCCAAGGCCCGGAGGAGCGCCACAGAGCATGTGTCTGCGGGGGCCGCACATCCCCTGGCGATGGGCAGACGCAGGGTCAGGAGCCATTCCCCAGGTGACACATGAAGAAGGAAAGACAAGTAACCAGAGTCACCCCACAACGCAAGACAGATGAAACCACAGGGGGGATGTCACTTGTCCCAGCCAGACACCCTGGGAAAGCCGCCACGTTTTCTGGCCGAACCGATGGCAGATCTGCCAGGAGGTGCCTTCCGCTTCCACGTGCCGTGGCCGACTGTGTTTGTGCAAACTTGTCCTTGAACTCCTGGCTGTGCCCTGAAAATGCGTGCCCCTGACTGCGTTCAGGAACTGAGAGACAACCTTCGGGAGCCGCGCAGGAGCCGGGTCACGTTGCCAACTCCGACGTCTCTCTTCTCCGTATCGGAACAGCCTTCAGGTGTGCCGTGGGGGTGGGGGGCCGGCAGCAACAAGAGTGCCTGGCATCTGTGATAGCCTCACCCTAAAGGGAAATGTGGGGGCCATGTGGTTGCTCACCCCCACACTTTCTGTTCAACCGAGACACTTCCAGAATTACAACATACCCTCGCAGCCAGGGGGAAAGGACTGTAGTGACTTATTTTTAGTCCCCCATCTCCATAGCAACTGTCTTGGGTTTAAGCTGAAACAGCTGTACCAGACAGCCAGCGGCCAATTATAATGTAAATAGGATCCGGGTGAGCAGCGCTGTCCCGTGAGAATCGGACTGGACTGGGGAGCTCCCCCCCTCCCTGGGACACAGCCAGCCCTGCAGGAACAGCTTCAAGAAAAGGGGAACAGGGCAAGGTGCCGTTGTCACGCCGGAGGTGTGGGTGCCCTTCCCACACGGTGTGGAGGAAGTCGGCGCAGGCCAAGGACAGAGCGCTGCGTAACTACGCACTTGCGCAGGTAAAGACGGCAGGATCGCGGCCTCCCCACCTTCCCTCAGGAGTCAAATGCGCTCGGACCAGCCGATGAAAAAGAGGGACGTCTCTCGAAACGTGGTGCACACACGCCAGTTACGCCTGTGAAAAGAGCCTGGGCGAATTCTTTAGCCGGCACCAGTGAACGAGGAGAGAGAAACTGCAGATCTGTTCGAATCCACAACATTTCAATGAAACGGGAGGAGAATCGAGCAAGTGGCAGAATCAAACCAAACAGAGAGCAGCCACGGAAGCCCTCCATTCCGCACCCGATGCCAGTGTGGACAGTGGACAACCAGGCTCAAACGCAGAGTGAAAACAAATCCACCCTCAGAACAGGCAGGCAGTGGAGTCTGACGGCTCATTTCGAATTCACCCTAAATCGGGTGCCTTGACCACTTGATGGAATGGGTGAGAGAGAGAAATGCATGCCTTTTCAAACACGGTGTAAATATTTACAAAACGCAAGACAAGCATGAAACTTCCGATCCGTTTTGCTCCGGCTCCTCGTGAAACGGCTCTCGCTGGAACAGGACGTGCCCCCAGGGCCGCAGGCAGGAGGGTCAGACACCGCGGCCCTCCCCGCGAGCGGCCTGGAGGCCGGGCGGAGGCCTGCGCTCCTGACCACAGACCACGGACCACGGACAGCGTGGGAGGCCGGCCCGAGGGACCCTGCGCGCACGGCGCCCTTCCCGGTGACCTCGGTCACTCGTTCTCAGAAGAGAGCGGAAATCGTCAACAGAAACCAGAGAAAAGGACGCTTCGCTGTTTAAAAATCCTCTTTCCCTTCTTCGGGCAAAGAGGCGACCGTGTACCTGGACAGCACTCAGCAACCGGCCCCGGCGCTGCGTGCCCAGCAGGGAGCCCGCTGAGCCCGGGGAGGGGACACAGCAGCCGCCAAAAATGACGTGCAAGAGCAAGTGCGGGGACTGAGAGAGACGGTCACCCTCCACCGGAAGTGGGAAACGCCGGTGACAAGGGTGTCTGCGCACAGGCGCGCACGCACACCCACCCACGGACGGTGAGCGGGCACGCGCGCCGGGGTTCCCACAAGACACGCAGTGGCCTTTCCGGGGCCACCTCTGACTTCTCAGTCATCCACAGGGAACACGTTTACACAGGTTTCCCAAGTCTTTCCTCTTAACAGAGGTAAGAGACCTGATTTCACACTGGAAAAATAAAAGTAAGCCATAGGAAATAAATCTTTATTAATAAATATTTATTAATTTAATTGTAAATGACTTATATGCACCGCTGTATTGCAAATTTTATTTTTGTATTCACCTTCCAGGTTCATCAATAAGCATTGATATACATTTTTACATAGTTTTATCAGATTATATATTGTTTTCATTGATTGTATTCATTGTTTCCCTAAGTTTTATCCGGACTTCACAGCAAACACTTTTCCTGGTTGCACTTATTTGGTCGTGTGGTTGTGCCGTAACTTACCAAACAACGCCCCGGCATCGGACCCCTCAGGGTGCATTCAACTCGGGCACCTTGTTGGCTATTTCAGGTAACACTACGGCAGGGTGTCATTGTCACCGGGGGCCACCAGCCTCGCGGTTGCCTTCAAAGGGCCGAAATAGTTTTAGGACTGTCTACATGTAACTACTCCTTAACTGTTAAGGAGCTGAAATGACACTCGGCCCTTTGCAGGCCATCGCAAGGCCGATGTGGCCCCAGTGGAAATGAGTCTGACACCCCTGCTCTGCAGCCAACACCCTCCCACGCCTTCACCTCTACCTTTGATTCTGCGAACCCTCCACAAGCGGCCCCGTGTCCCTGGGAGGAGGTCCCCACAGCTCTGGTTGAACATCATCACTTTAAAAACCTACAGCATTGACTGATGGTGCGTGAGTGCCCCGCCCCCCACAGAAGGCGAGCCTGTGCACACCCCGTGGCCAGTCCCGTCCCCACGGGGTGTGGACTAGACTCTCTCGAGGAGGCTCCACCCAGGCGCCTCCGGTCGCTCCGCATCCACGGGGAAGACGGGGTTGCAGAAGGTCTGAGTGCCATCGGGTCGACCCTGTGCTTTCTGCATCCCTGACAAGTGCTGAAGCTTCTGACGAGAAAGGGTCAAACGGAAGACAGAGCACAGACAGAGGCCCCGGGGGGCCCCTCCTCTCCCACCTCCTGTCCAGGGAGGGGGCCCCACAGGAACAAGCCCACCTGTCTGTCCTCCATGAGACAGAGGAAGAGGAGGCGCGGCCTCACCCGGCAAGGACGGGCCCTCCTGCCACGGATCCAGCCCCGGCCTCAGTCGGGTGACCTGCTTTTCGCCTGTTTGCAAGGACAGCCGCCGGCACAGAGGAAGCTCCTAGTCCCCAAAACGTACCACACCCAAGACACCCGGCCAGCACCGATTCGCTCTCAAGGAACAGGGAACGAATGTAACCCCCCTTGGGTCACCTTTCTGAGGTCCATGGGACATCACAGCACGGCGATGAAGACTCAGCGGCGGGCGCCCATAGGCTCGATTCCTCTCCCCGCTTCCCGTGGGCTCTCAGACGGACTTCCGAGCGCCAGACCACTGGGAGCGCCTCTCCTCCCACCACCCCACACCCCAGCCCCTCCCATCTCACAACCACAAGCCGTGCAGAAGCCAGAGTGGGATCTTTAAAGCGTGACAAAGACCCGAACTCCTGGGGCCTGCAGAGCCCTATGCCCCCCGCCCACTGCCTGCTCCTCCAGCCTGCCCCCGACCGCACAAATCCCCCGGTCCTCACTCCCTCATCACAGGTCACACCGGCTCCTACTCCTCATTTAGGCTCAAGCTCAGGGTCACTTCCTCAGAGAAGTCACCCCAGACCCCACAACTAAAAGAGAAAAAGACCCCCAGCCCGGCACACCCTGAGCACTTTCCACCCTGTTCCTCTGCTTTGCTTTACTCTCGGGCCGTGGCAGATGGATGGCAAGCCCGCTCACCTGGGCCTCCGAGCGCCGCAGAGTCGCTGCCCCGGGAGAGGCGGGCGCCCCGACCGCTGCTGCCCGAAGCGTTTGTGAAAGCAACGGGTGCCTGTCCCTGGGCCTCCACCTGTCCCGGCCCCTCCCACCCGGGGACCCTCTTCTGGACAAACAGCACTTTCACAGGGTCTCGGAGGAGGATCCCCATTGTAGAGAGGCGGCCTGGCTGGCGGGTTTCCCACAGGCTCTGTGGTGGGGCAGGTGCCCAGGTAGCAAAGGTGACCCCTCCCCTCCAGCTGGCACTGAGGTGCGCCTCCCCGCGGGGCCACAGCTGCTGCTTCTGTGCCAGGGGAAAGGGCCCACCCTTCTAAATTATTGTTTTTGCATGAGCTTCTCTTAAAGCTGGCCGCCCCCTGGGCATGACCCCCACTCCACGGTCTACGGTCATCTGACTCCCCTCAGAGGTTCGTGATGCCTGTGCCAATCTGGAGGGAGGGAGGGATGTCGGAACATTGTTATTTCTCAATCCAAGTCAGACCTCGAAAGACCCAGGACGTGAAAGGAACTCGAGGCCACCCGGGCAGATGGTGCAGATCTGAGCCTCGGGGCCAGCGTGCGGACTGGCACTCACTCACTGGGGCAGGTGGGGACAGCGGGCCCAGCCCTGCCCCGCCGGCCTCCTGGCTTCTCGCCGTCCGGGGTTATCCTGCTCTGGCTTCCGGGCCGGCGCCGCACACCGGCTCCTGAGTCAGGCGGACAAGGACTCCTTTCAAACGCGGACACGAGATACGGGGCTGTGCCCACGCTCCCTTCTTATCCGATCCCATCAGCCAGCCCTGGACCGCCCTTCCCCGGTCACTCGCTCACTGCCCCCCGGCCCTGATGCCGGCCAGTACGTGCGTGCCAGGGAAAAGCTGGCTTTCCCACACGGGCGGGTCACGCCAGGTCTGAGCCCTGCAGCTTCAAAACCTAACCGCTCCAGCAGGTGACACCCACCGGCATCCTTTCATTTTTGGACAAATACTCATGAAGTGACTGTGAGGTGACAGGTCCTCTCCTGGGGACACTGGGGAATGACACACGCAAGCCCACCCCCGTCCGTGGAGCATACCTGGAAAGGGCAAAGGCAAGGAGTAAGTGTCAGCGTGCGACCTTCCCGGAGGAAGGCAGGAGGGCCCCAGGGGCAGACAGGCGGGGCCACCTACACCCGGACCGCGGGCCCCGGAAGGCCTGCCAGAGGGGGCCTGGCTGAGCCCTGACACACGGCGGCCAGGGCCACGGCCAGCCGGCCGCCAGGCGCTCCGCCCTCAGGGACCCCACGGGGAGCTCCTCCAGGTCTGCGGGGGGGCCCCCCCTCGTGTCTCCCCCTCCAGGCCTCACAGGCCCCGCTGTCCGGGCGCCGCCGCCCCACCCCTGGCCTGTGCTCTCTCTCCAGCTCCCACCCCACGCGTGCCCTTCCTGACTCTCGTCTCAGCTGTCGCTGCACACGGCCTGCGCCTCCGGGACGCTGCAGGTGGCGGTGCTCTTACCCTTTCTAATAACTTCCAAACAGACGATATATGCGTT
The DNA here is from genome assembly GCA_004026765.1 of Micronycteris hirsuta. Taxonomy (NCBI): domain Eukaryota; kingdom Metazoa; phylum Chordata; class Mammalia; order Chiroptera; family Phyllostomidae; genus Micronycteris; species Micronycteris hirsuta. Next base: position 28,303 of record PVJI01018072.1, read on the forward strand.
TTCATTTCTGTTTCGTTTCCCTAACATATTTGATATAAAGTATTCATATATCAGGTAAAAATATACACCGGATTTGGATTCAGAGTGATGTCACGGCACTGCCTGGACGCTGAGCTGCCGAAGGCCAGGGCGGGGTCTCCCACCCCGTGTTCCCGCAGCGGCACGGCACGGAGGACGGCGGGACACCCCCGCAGGCCTGCTGAACAGCAGACCCCATCTCAGCCAGAGAGCAAATCTTCACGCGGGGGGAGCCAGAAGAAGCCAAAGCACAGACCCCCGAGAGGCGGCAGACATCCAGGAGGCACGAACCGAAACGACAGCTCAGCGGCTGGGGCTGCGAACCCTGAAAAGGTAATCTCTAAGAAACAACATCCAACACATCAAACTTAAACTGCCGAGACTAAAAAAGACAAAAGCTGTTTTTAACCCTGAGAGAGGCGGACAAAAAATGACGCGACATGTAGGAGAGAACAGCCATCCAGAGGAAACCACCAGAGCGGAAAAGGGCTGTGGATGTGTCAGAGAGACGACAGAAAAGCTGTCACCCCAGAACTCTGTCCCCCGTGCAAACGCCATTCGGGGCGCAGGTGATCTCAGGGGAGGAGAAACTGGGGGAACGCACCAGCACGAGACTGGCTCTGAAACAAGTGTTAGGGGAAGCGGAACCTCAGGAATGAAGAGGCGACAACAGCGGTGCAGGTGAGCGCAAGGAAACAGTTACATATTAAAAAGTATGAATGAGACGAACAAAAAAAGTAACGCTGTCCTGCACCTTCGCGGTGTTTGTAGACGTACCATCTACAACTGTAGCACAGCGGGCAGGGGAGGAGCCCATGTGGCAGTTACAAGGTGTCTCTATTTCCTTGAAGCGTTAAAATGTTACCTCCACCGTGACCTGTGTCTGTGCAGGGTGAGTGCAGATCCCACCTCACACCTGCCAGCCCATCTGGCACTCAGAAGTCCACAACCTGCCAGCGCTGGTGAGGGCGTGGGCTGGGAGAGCGCCGCGGAGGGGTGCAAACTGCCGCAGCCTCCGTGGGAACAGGGTGCAGGTCCCTGAAAACATCACAAACAGAGCTGCCTGATGAGCCAGCGATGCCACTCCTGGGCATGTATCCGACGAAACCCAGAACGCTCATTCGAAAGCACGTGTGCACCCCTGTGCTCACGGCAGCGCGATCCGCGACCGCCAAGGCTGGGGCGCAGCCCTGGCGCCCGTCGACAGGCGGCCGGAGGAAGAAGCTGCGGTTACACACACACAGTGAAATAGTACTCAGCCACAAAAAGGAGGCGATCTTGTCACTTGCAACAACACGGACGGCATATTATACTACCTACAGCGCACTGTGCTGAGTGAAATAAGTCGGACAGAGGAAGACAGATACCATAGGGTTCCATTTCTATGTGGGATCTGAAAAGACAAATGAGTAAACAAAGCGGAAACAGACACACAGACACACAACACAAGCTAATGGTTGCCACGCAGACTGTGGGGAAAAATGTGTGCAACTATCACTCATAAATAAATAAATAAAGTGGAAAGAAGACTCACAAGAACTTGAAGAGGCACTCCCCCCGAAACAGCAAAATTTGACCATCAAAAGGTCCATAAAATATTCTTAAATCCATAAATTCATAAAAAAGGTTTGAAAAATACAGTGATTATTCAAACCCACACATAAAACTAGTGAAATCAGACAAAGATAAGCAGGCTCTACCAACGGTCACCCTCCTGGTCGGGAAACTACTGTAGTTTCACCAGATGTCAGCATTGGAGGAGACAGGAAAAGGCACACGGGGTCGCTGTATTATTTCTCATAACTACATGTAAACCTACAATTATCTTTATTTTTTTAAGATTTTATTTATTTTTGTTTAGAGAGAGGAAAATGGAGAAAGAGAAGGAGAGAAACATCAGTGTGTGGCTGCCTCTTGCACGCCCCCTACTGGGGACCTGGCCCACAACCCAGGCATGTGCCCTGACTGGGAATTGAACCAGTGGCCCTTTGGTTTGCAGGCCAGCGCTCAATTCACTGAGCCACACCAGCTAGGCCTACAATTATCTTTAAATGTTTAATTAAAATATCTCTAATTGGTCACTTCTGGAGAGTAGTAGGGAACTAATTCATTATCATAAAAGCTGGAAAATACAGGGTTTGGCACAAATAATGCCTCCTTTTTATTACAAAACCGTAAGATGTCATTCTGGGACATACGATACCGCACTGAAGTACGCCCAGGACATTCCGGGCGAGCTGTTCACACTGAAACTACAAATCATCACACCTTTCCTGCTGCCCCCCCGACCGCACTCGGGCAGGCCTCGGCTAGATCCTACCTTTCCTGCAGGAACTGCACCGCGGGTAAGAAAACAGCAGACGGAGGGAACCGTGTCTTTACAAAAGTTCCTCAGTTAACAAAGGGGAAGACTGTTAATGTCCAGCACCTCGCAGCCCCAGTGAGTGAACAGATCCAGGCGCTGAGCGCGAAGAACAGGAAACACCCCAGAAAGAGGGGGGCAGGCTCCAGGCGCCTGCTGGGGCGAGGGCTGCCCTGACGTGAGGGCTTGCCGGGCACTCAGGCTCAAGTCCATGTGCAGGGGCTGCAGAGGCAGCAGGCAAGCCGCACCGGGACGGGGCAGGCGGCAGAGCTCACAGTGCAGGGAGCCTGCCAGCCAAGGCCCTGGACTCTTCCAGGGGTGAACTGTTAGCGGAAAAAGCGGAGGAGGTTGTGCGATGGGAGGGAAACCTGTAGGTTAAGAGTTTGAAAAGACACCAATTTCCTTTAATTGGGCAAGATGAAACCATAGAAGTCTTGGGATGTACAGCTGGTGACAAGACCACTGGTGGGGAAGCGTCACCTGTAAAAGCTACTTTGGGGACAGGGCGGGGTGGTGATCAGGAGGAGGACACACGGACGGGGCACCCGGGGCAGCCTGAACTCCTGACTCCAGTGACGGCCGCCAGCGGGTGATGGCCGCGTTAGGATAACTCAGTAAGCTGTGCATTCGCTTTGTGTGACTTCTGTGTCCTGTGTTTTACTTTACAATAAAAAGGGATTTTTTAAAGGATAATTTATATCACTAGTATAAACTGTCATAATCTAACATAATTATAACATGATTATAATCATAATAAAACATTTAAAATAATCCCATGAAAGTAAACAGCATTATTAAATCCTAGCTTCTGCAGGCTGAGGCGGGTCCGAGGCCTACTTTCTGTGTCAAAAGGGACTAAATGCGTTTCCAGGTGTCGATGACACGCCGGCACCCAGAGGAGGCTTCGTCCTGACCTAGCCGGGGTCTGAAAGACACCCGACGGGGGAGGGACAACTTCCTCACTAGGCAACACAGGCCCACCGCGTGCTTGGCCACGGACCACGCTAGCCCCCGATCCCCACCCCCGTTTCCCTGGGAGTCATCGCGGGGCCCTCTGGCGTCCCCCACTCGGGAACGCAGGGTTAGGACAGGCCCAGAGCGGCACTGAGAAAACGGACCCCCGGCGGCCCCCGACCGTCAGCAGAGCCATTTTATTCGTCCCCACCCTTTCTAAACGCACTTACAGGGTCTGCTTTCCCACTACGAGCAGTGCAGCCAGGGGCCGACCGCGGCCGGTGGGAGCTGCCCGTCCTCACCCTGGGGCGGCACACTGTCCTCGGGGCTCCTGCCTCCGCCCCCGCACAGGACGTGCTCCGAGCTTCTCAGTGACAGAGGCCGGTGTCTGAGCACACACAGCCGCAGGCACAGCCCCGTCCCCGACCCTGTGGCTCACTGACAACGAGGGACCACGTCCTGAGAGCTGACCCAATGGCGCGAGGTCAATCGGACCTCAAAGCCCTTCAAGAAAACTTGTATCAGATCACAGAAGAGACTCGTAACAGGAGCTTGTAGCAAGTCACCAAAACTGTGACATTCGAATGGAGCCCCGGCACGTCCTAAACATTTCTCTGAAGTGCACGCAGGGAGGTGGCCGGATTCTCCTGAGTGACTTGAGAGCGAGTCTGGGCTCACCTGCTCGTCCCCCCACCCCCGACGCTCTGCTGCATTCATTCCAAGAAGGAGCCTGTGCATGGGGACACGGCTGTTTTGCACAGGGGCTGCTGCTGGCCAGAGGGAGACCCCGCCCAGGGATGCTGGGTTCCCGTCTCTGGTGCCCATGTCGCTGTCTTTGCCCTTCAGTGGCTGACCCGCTACACCCCTGCCGCCAGCCCCGCCCTCGCCAGCCCCCTCAGCCCTGCCTGGTGAGCACTCGCCTTCCCGGCTCACCCACCCGCCCGGTCTCCTCTCCTCTGCCTCCTGGGGAGATGTGTGAAAACCCACACACGCAGGGCCCTGCCAACTGTCTCCACAGAAACCCCAGGGCCCGCTCCCACGCAGGCGCTGGCGGAGGGCAGCTCACTGCTGCCATGGTGTCCTTGAGGACACACACCGAACCCCGCTCCGGGACCGCCCCCCACCCCCACAACAGCGGCACGCCCAGGGAAGGGCCAGGTCCGTGGCTCAGTTCCCCAGGAAGAACAACACCATGCTCGAGAGAGTTCACGGTCACACAGGAAGCTCTCTCCACCCCACACCCGACGACATCACAAGTTCACGGACAGAGGTTAAGAAAGGGTCACGTGAACCCTCCATTGGAGACACACCATGAGCAGAAGACCCCCGGGACTGTCTAAAGCCCGGCTGGGCCCCACTGTGCACTACAGGGCGCTACTCAGGCGTGCAGGGCGATCACTCCAGTCAGACCCAGCATGCCCACGCCCACCCCGCACCCCGAGTTCTTCTGGGCACATCCACAGTGAGGATGGGGGGCGGGGCGCCTGCCTGGGGCCTTTCACACGAGCCCCTTGCATGGCGGGGGCGCGGAGGACCAGGAGCGCCCGCTGAGCGCCACTTACTGCCTGCTGGATGCCGGTCTTCACCTGCTCGCTCAGCATGCCTTCGAAGACGAAGGAGTCACCGAACTTCTCAGCCTACAAGGAAAAGAGACAGCGTCCAGGAAAGGCCACGGTGACGCACTCCCCACGTGCCACTGTCTCTGCTTTGTCAAAGCGACTCTTCCTGTCCAGAGAAACCCCAGTTCCTCTATGACTGCCCAGAGGGTTCAGACACGGCTCGAAAACGCCTGGCTTCCCGTGGAGGGAGTGTGTGTCACTCAACAGGGACCACATCCCCACGTCTGGCCGACACGCCTGCAGACGGGAAGACGGCAGCTTTTGAGAAGGAAGGAGAGCCAACCCCCCACAGGCGACTTTGCAACGTAACAGCACCAGCACACGGGTGACTCCGTAGTCGACCGCTGCCCCGGTTCCAGTCCAGAGCCGACCGAAGGAGTTACACCGCGCCCCTCACCGACACCGACCCCCCCAGCCCCACCAAGGCGTCCTCTGTGCTCACGATGCCAGGTCCCGGGCAGACACCGCATTCCCGCTACCTTGATTCGACATGCCATCTCAAGCCCTCAGCCCGGCTCTCCGTGGGGCGCCCTCACCTGGCTCCCCCCACACCTGGCTCTGCTACTCACCTCCGGAAAAGTGTGGGCTCCTCCTCCGGCCCCCGAACACAGCCGCTCCCCGGGGCTCTGCCCCCGGCCCTGATCTTCCTGCCGTGCCCCACAGCCCCTTGGGCTCGGTGCACCGACCGAGCTGACCTGGCCGGCTTGTTACAGATCACTGCCCCCCACCCCCTGGTTCTGGAGGTCGGGGCAAGGCCAGGAACCCGCACACAAGAACGGCCCCACCGGTGAGTCCACCACAGGCCTCCAGGAGGCCATCCCGTGGGACACCACAGGGACCTCGGGACGACCTCTCCACCTCATCGCGCTAACGAACGCCGGCACACCAGTGACTCCACGACTC